>APFE030874972.1:0-19908 GCA_000404065.3 Pinus taeda
CTTTCATTGGCCATTGCTTGAGCTCTAGTTGCTACCATACACCAACTTGCTGAAAAATTGGGACCGCAATTTTTTTTTGTGTGTGCAGAAATTGAATGGTACCACCGTGCTCAGCTCGTTGTCCTGATGCTGATGGGCTAGATCACAAATAAGTGCTTCGGAAGATCCCAAACTTTATTTATTTTATTTATTTATTTTTTTTCAGAAAACTCCTAATGGAGTTTTACTCCTAACGGAGTTTTACTCCTTCTTGATCAATACTGCAGTCGTCAAATCCCCAAAATGTCACTACCGCCAAAAGTCCTGCGAAAATTATAGCCAGGCACAGGAACCCTTCACAACTACTCCGATCTGGTGGATCTGAGAGATCTGGATCGTGGATCACTGCTGCTGCTGATCGGATAGAGCTACGGGACTGATGTCTGATGTTGCTGCACTCGCTAATCTGGAATAGATGATGTGCGATTCCCCGATAGAAAGGGAACTATGGTCTTGAGGAGTGTCAGGTGCTACAGATCGCAATATACATAAGGGTCTGACAGTAGTACTCGGCCCAATGTTTCAGGGAGCTAACTAAGGAGGATCGACCGTACCCTTAGCCGTACAGCCCGACTACCCTATCGTACGGGCGAGTAATCTCTCCGAGTGTTGTTCTCGGTGTACTGTAGCCACAAGATGACCGAAAGTTTATCTATGGCGAGGCTTCAAGGTAGCTATGGGGCTTCCTATATACCTAGAGGGTACGTGGAAGACAGTCTGTGCGCGGTTCTGTCTAATGCGCTACTACTCGAAGGGGTACCCACAGGGGTTGCAAGGGAGTCCAACAGACGTGACCGCCTCTTGTATTTCTTGCATGCATGCCTCCCCAAATCCGCAGGTTTATGCGCTCAATGACAGATCCCGTGGTTTAAAGACGCTGGAACACGTCTCTAGCCCAAAAAAATTTCGCTAAAATTTGGAGATCCCACCAAGCCCTGGAAAGTGCTCTGATACCACTTGTTATGCTTCTTAACCTGCAAAGCAATACCGAACAGAGAATATGCGAGAAAAATACCCAGAACACAGAATATGTGAAGAAAATATACCCAGAACACAGAATAGCAATGATTTTATTACTCAGAGAGAAATGTTCACAGGCCTCTTCGAGGGGGAAACCTCCAATAGAGCAGAGCTCGATTACAAAACAAGACACAATACTCCTCGCAGGGAGTCTCTATCCTTTATATATGACTCATACATGCAATACCACGGGTCAATACCATGGGTTTTATTAATACCATCTATCTAATACTACCGCCCATGGACCCTTTATTTACTACTACCGCCCATTTGTAACTAACTGTGGTCCCTTCATTAATTGCGGGTTAACCACTTACAAATATTAATATGGGCTTTATTGACTCTTGACGATGACGTGATCCCATGACATGAATAAAGGGGTTAGGGTGGGACCCTAACAGTGGGTCTCTTGGACTTCCATGTTACATTACATTGATTACAACAATATGGTCCATAGTAGTGATGTGGCCGATACGACTCCTGATATGACTCGACATGATAGTGCTGGTATATTCATGTTGATGGTGGTGTCCATGTCAAGCTACTATGTTCCTAAGTGATGAGTGTGCTCTTTGTGTATCATAGATTCACCTCTGCATGATAAGATGTGCAGATTATTTGATGATCTTGGTGTTTTCTTGATGTTGCATGTGCAGTTATCCCCTTCAGTAGTACTTGGCATGGTTCATGTGTTCATCCATTCACGAAGGCTCTGAAACTGGGTAGTGAACATTTCAGCCTAGGATTGGAGGCTCCAAGACACTGTCGGGAAAAACTGCGCAGAGGTCACTAAGAGGCTAGGTTGAGCAGTCCGGGACAAAAGTGACATCTCCGAGATCTAGCTTAGGTGGGAGGCAGAACTACGCAATTTTTCTAAGGAAGGCAATGCAGGTAGCAAGAGGCACTCGTAGTGAAAATTGTGTTGATTTCGAGAGGAGGTCGGGATAGGGCTGCGGGAGCTTGTTATCTAGAACTGCGTAGATCTGGGAGGTAGTCATGCAGGATATGTCTGCACAATTTTCAGGTTGAGCAAGGTGCTAGGCAATAGATGGACTCTCCATGAAAGTTGTACAATTTTCAAGAGCAGTGGCAAGCAGGGCGACAGCGGGACTAACTGAAAGAACTGTGTAATTTCCAGAGACAATGTTGTGATAGGTAGTGGGTGCTTGTCCCTCATGTCTGCACAATCTCTTTAGATAGTTGAGGTTGGAAGGCTAACAACTTCTGTGAAATTTGTGTGATGAGTGCAGCCCTAGGTCACTGCCCAAGTCAAATTGTCTGGTTGACTAGTGGGAGGCTTGATGGATAGGATTGTGGGAAGTCGAGACTGAGACAACTTCTTGGGAAACTTCTGTGTTTCTGTAGGTGACATTCAATTATGTTGATTCCAACATTACAAAGTGCAAACTGCTTGGAAGGTAGCTTCAAGCTCTACGTAATTCTAGGAAACAATGCTTGGTCACTGAGGGTTGAGACTACGCAGAACAACTCAGTGGAGGTTCAGCTAATGGAGGGTGGTCCATTCGATAGATTTTCATAAGAATGGCTAAGTGTGCAAGCTAGTGAACTCATGCATACATGACCTTGCGAACACACACTCAACATGACTCAACAACAAGACACCTCAAACCACAAGAAAACATATGCTCAGTGCGACTGTCTAATGGTTAAAGTGACAAACGCAACACTTCAGATAGATCTTCTGAAAACCATGATAAAACTTTTGTGACAATGCTTACAACATTGTGTGTGAGTGCAATAGGTGTTCACATAGTCTATACAATTCATGCACATGAAGACAAACCTTCGATATCACCAAAATGAGTTCACAAGCATGACTTGGAAATTAACATGCCAAAGATGATAGTTGGTCAAACAAGCGAAAAGGAAGAAAGACATGTAGAGGAAACACATGAAATGACTTCTTTTTTTGTGTTTTCACACATGCACATTACTAAAAACATGACGATATGGAAATGACAAGCAGTCCTGCAAAATCAACTAAGAGGTGTACTTTGAAGGGTGTTCTTTACTTACCATACTTACCCTCGAGATGATCATGCATCCAACGAAGTTTGCATGCAATCGTGATCTTTTTCCATCACTTAGTCTCTTGGCCCTTCTCCTCAAATCCTTGGTAGTGATCTTAGCATGTCACCTTTTCCTGTAGTCACTGAGAGATAGATCAGCGTAGTTTCAGGCGGCAATGACTACTATCGTGATGAGGCCATGGGAGGCCCATTTGCATAGTTCCTAAATGCAAGATAGACAGGGTAGATTGTACAACACTGCATAGTTTTTAGGTACAAGACACTACTATGGGATGGGAGTCCTAGGAGGACACCTTTGTGCAATTTCTTAGTGCAGTGCAGCTTGGGAAGATGAGAGGCAATACTGCACAGTTTCTCGATGCAAGGTGCTACCGCGGGATTTGTTTAAGGAGGACACATCTTTGCAATTTCAGGTTGCAAGGTGAACTGAGCAGATGAGGGAAAATACTGCATAATTTCTGGAGTTCTAGTAGGCAAGGGAGGAAGTTTGATGGTTGCATAAGAAAAGTGCACAATTCTGGGAGGCTGAATAAGGCTAATTTGTTGGGAAATTGGCTAAGTGTGAGATCAATGAAACATATGTAAGCATCGATAAGAATTGACTGTGATCACACACGAACACTTAGTGATGCAACATAGACCATCCAAAATGTATAAAACACACTATACTTGATGAAACGACCTTCGTGACAAGAAATCATGAAGTGAGTGTGAAAATTGTCTATGTGATGATGACAACTCATGTGCACATGCTTTCCCTTGAAGCAAAACAACATTCCTTTTGCATGAGAAACAACAATACCTATGCCCAAAGATGACACATATTGCATAAAGATGAGAACATGAACAACTCTTAAGTTCAAGGAGGGGAACCTTGAGATCATCATCTTACCTACAAGCGACGAAGGACGATCAATCACATGATCCAAGGTAGGTTTCAAAATTTGCATTCGAGCAAAAAGTTTAGAGGATGGTTGTAGCCGCTACAACAACACAAAACTTGATTCACTCATACACATCTACTAAGCTACAACTTGTCTCTCTTCTTTCTTATTTTGCCACAATGTCAAGAGAAATAGTAATTACTCTGGTATGCATGCAAAGCATGAAGATTTGAGTCATGTTAATAAAATCAAGTCGACTATAACATTAGAATTCAAGTCAGGTGTGAGTTTACATGATGTGATTAGCTAAAGAAAATTTAAGTATAATTAGAGTTTGCATCACTCCATATCTATTTAGTTAGGTGTTTATATACCCATGGGTGTGTCATTATACCAAAAGAAGGAAGAAGAGAGATGATTCTTAACTTAGTAGATGTTTGTGAGTGAATCAAGTTTTGTGTTTCATAGATTAATTAAGAAACAACTCACAATTTTTGTTTGTATTTTTTTTTGTGCTTTACTCGTGTGCCTTTCCATCATATTAGTATCAAAACTAAGTCGAATTTCATGATCTAAGGAACCATAATTGAAGGGAGGTGAGAAGCTTGTATAGCCACCATTATATCAAGAGAAGAAATCCAGGAGTAGTGATAAGAAGACAATTGCAATTTTTTTAATAAATTCATGAAGTGATCGATGCAACCCTGAAGCAAACACAATGTGATTGTTTCATAAACCAACGTAGCCCTCCAATGAGGATAGTGTGATGATTCGGGAAAACTTACGAAACAACAATTTTTTAAATTTGTCACGGGCTCTCCCTTTTTAAAAGTGCATCGGCCGTCTACTTAAAAAGGAAGCCCCAAATGGTTTAAAAAGTCAAGTCGTAAAGGTATTTATGCATGAATTAATGTGTTACAAAGTATGTACGAAGTTTGAAAAGTTTGCAGGTCTACGTGTATTTACTTTTGAATGAATTAAACATGTGTCCATATATTGACATATTGTTTTAAAAAGGGTTTACTAAAAAGGGGAATGATCGTAAATGTTTATAAACAACTTATAAAAGGTTTTTGTTAAATGATCGGGTATTTATCTTAAAAAAACAATGCATAGTATGAAAAGGTATGAAAAGTTGCATGGTATTACTTTATTATCATTTGAAAAGGTTGATGGTATGAATGGTTTTATTTATTGAAATACATAAATAAATAAAAGAATTGGAATTAAAAAAATAGGGCATGTTGCTGGGAGAGTTGTGATCTATAAGAAGAATTCCATGGTTAAAAATAGTCACCAATAATTATGAGTGGTATGAAGTGCCATTGTAATGTTCAGAACATAATAGTGTGTCATTCTATAAAAATCTATTTTGTCAAACATGACAATGCTTTGTGTTTAGAAAAATCCCTTTGTATGATAAGGATACATGAATTTAGTGAATATTTTTTCTTACAAGGTGCATATTAAAAACCATATTTTTTTTGGTAGGTGATATGGAAATAAGACAAAATATAGAATAAAAATAACATTCATGGGTTACTATTGAGAAAAATATGTAGCGAGAAAGGCTCAATTTGACATTAGCCTTAGTCAAATTGACTAAAATCAAATTTCCACATCAGTAAGAGAAATTGGAGGTAGTTAACTAGTGTGACATGGATCTTGTCCCTCAGTTAACTCAATAAATTATAGTTAATGGGCTTGGAGTTCAATCATCCATGTGTGATTGCAAAATTTTAGCAACGTAGTTCAGTGAATTTCATTTGTATTCAGTTAAATGGACTCTAACTATTGGTAGAGTGAGTTGAAGGTTAGTTGTGTAGCGAGACAATAGTCTAACTCAGAGATCTATTAGTTAATTGATCAATCAACCCAAAATAGCTAATGCATTCATGAAATTTGAATTTCTCAGCTGATGTGGAGAGGACAAGGTAGTCTAATATGAGTTGATACTAGTTTGAGTGTATGAGTGTTGCATGAAGTCAAGAGATTGATCCTTGGAAATTGCACAATTAATTAGGAGGAAATTCCTATGTTTTAGGGGAGAATTTCGTCAAGAATTGCATAAGGAAATAGGAGGCTAGGTTATAAAATAATTGGCTAAGTTTTGGCCAGAGTTTCTCCATCCATCAAAAAGGACAGTTATTGTTTTGCACGTTGAGCTGAGAGTTGGAGCTAGCAATTGTAACACTTTCTCTATTCAACTAATTAGTGCAAAGAGGTTTGAGGGGCTTTTCCTAGTAGGGTTCCCCTAGAAATAATTTTGTAATTGTGGTTTTTCTTATTGCATGTATATGCATGAGGTTCTAAATTGTGATTTCCATTTTGCAGATCAGTAGAGTAGAATTGTGTCTCATGTTTTTCCAATTTCAAATCTTGAGTAGTTGCAACTTCTAGCAAATTTCTACATATTATTAGAGCACTGAAATCACATTAGAACAAATATTTCAAAGTTTTCCCTTATAAATTTCAAGTTTGCACCTTTAGTGCAACAAATTTTCTTGAGGATCAAGAGAATGTCTTTCAACGGACTAAGATTGGAGTATGCCCTAGAGGGTAGCTCTAATTTTATATTTTGGAAGGATCGAATGGAAGTAGTGCTCGATGATAATAGTGTGTTAGAATATGTTAAAAATGACATTGCACAACCTCCACAGTTTGATGCGCAACAATTATACCAATGGAAGAAGGATGTTTGAAGACCAAAAGGATTCATCTAGAAGGTGTGAGGGACCATGTGATCTCAAATCTCCATGGAAACGAGACACCATTTATTATGTGGAAGAAAGTGACTCAGGTATTCAAAAATAGTAGTGACCATAGAAAATTACCCCTTAAAGGCAAACTTCGAAACATAAGGATACAAAAGAATAATACCATTCAACAATATCCCTCCAGATTTACGCAAGTTCATGATGAGCTTGGAGAGGTTGGGGTGAATGTTGCAAAATATGAACTAGTGAGCCTAGCTCTTATAGGACTTCCAAAATTCTGGCACAACTACTAGGACTCTATGAATGGAAGGGAAAAATTATCGAATTGGAAAAGGTTGTGGTTTGATTTGGTTTAAGAAGAGTTTAGGAGAAAGACTAGAGATGGAAATTTATCTAGAGAATAGGATGAAGAGAATTTTACCTTGGTTGGAAAGGAGAAGAAGGGTAAGGGAAAGAAGAGCCCAAGAAAGCCTAAATTCAACAAAAATAATGGCAAGAAGAAAGACTTGAGTGAGATAAAATGCTTCCACTGTAATGAATATGGGAAATATATAACAAAATATTCACATAAGAACTCTATGAAGAAGCCTTTAGGAGGAGTAGGAGGTGAAGCATTGGCATCACAATTTGAATTAGACTTCAACCTAATGTCATGCATGGCCAACATTGTTATGGGGAATATGTGGTACCTTTATTCCAATGCATCATTCCATATGAAAAGGTGCAAGGAGTTTTTTAGTAGCCCAGAGGATAAGGATATCCAGATGCATATCAAAATGGGGGGTAATGGGAGGTACATTTCTATAGGAATTTTTATTGTCACCTTTGAGAGCGAGAGAACCTGTCCTCTTCACCTCAAAGATGTTATGTTTTTAGATGGGCTAAATAAGAACCTAATATTTGCAACTATTTGATGGTACAACAGAAAGTAGAGGTTTGTGGAACTCATCTTAGTAGAGGTTCAATGCATGGCTAAAAGTCAAGCAACATGTGAGGCCATATGGATGAGAAAACTACTTGTGCGTATTTTCAGCCAAGAGATGGATCTAACAGTGATATATTTTGATTATCATAGTTTCAATAAGCTATCCAAGAATATGATATTTCATGATAGGTCCAAGAATATTGATATCAAATATCATCATTTGTCGAATTGCATGTAGAGGAGAATTATGTTGCTACAATATATATCAAACTAAGGTGAAATATGCTAACATTTCGATAAAGGAATTTTCAAGAGATAAGTCTTAATTCCATAGGTGCAAGATAGGGTTGGATAAAAATCCATTTCTTGCTTAGAGGGAGTGTTGAAAAGAGTGTAGCAAGAAAGGATCAATTTGACTTTAACTTTAGTGAAATTGATAAAAATCAAATTTTCACATTAGCAAGACAACTTGGAGGCATTTAACTAGTTCGATAAGGATCTTGTCACTAAGTTAACCCAATAAATTTAAGTTAATGGGCTTGGAGTTCAATCATGCATGTGTGATTGTTAAATTTTAGCAATCTAGTTCAGCTATTTTCAGTTGTATTCAATTAATTGAAATCTAACTATTGATAGATTCAGTTGAAGGTCAGTTGTGCAATGAGATAGCAGTTTGTTTTAATGGCTACAACCATCCTTCAAAATTTTTCATATGCTTCGTTTTGGAGCCTCCCTTCTAAATCATAGTAGTTCATCTTGCACTGACCTAGGTACTTGTGGTTTGATTGAGCTTCATCTTTTGTATTTTGGATTGTGTTTTCTTACTTTCTTTACTTTCTTACCCACAAGTCAATCCCTTCACTTGGTTTCAACCCAGTTCAAGGCTTTCCTTAGTGAACTGCACAATCCTTGAGGGAAATTAGCCTTTCTCTTGGGAACTACATATTCTAACTTGATAGTGAGCCTTCAGCTCCAAAATTGCATAAAGCCAACCTTTAGCTGGGAAATTGCATAGAACATGAGAGGTTGGCCAAAGCCACTCATCCCAGAAATTGCACAGAAGCATCTTGCTTAAAAGCTACTCAGTTCATGGGCCAGTGAGTTTCTTAGTCCTTCCCAGAACTCTGCAATCTCTCTGCACCATGCATGGTAGCTTGTCCTAAAAAAGAAAAAAGGAAAAAAGTGAAAAATCATCCCTAGAAAATAGGGATCTATTTCTAGCAATCTGGAGGAGGCACTTGAGTTATTTTCGAAACTACCACTAAGTGTCGCCTTTTTCTTGATTTTTGGCCTTCACATCACAAACCCTAAATTGACCAATATTCGAAGCTTCCATAACTTATTTCCACATTCAATCTTGGATCTTTAGCCTTCTTGAAGAGATCAGGGAACCTTCGGTGTGATTGTCGTCACTTTTCCCGGTGAGTTTTTGCTTTTATAGTCAAATGTCACTTTTTCTGTCACTTTTGGTTGTTTCACTTGTGAGAGTTTTGTAACACTTGTTTCTTTGAACTAACACTGACATTTTAACTTTTTTTAGCTTGTATAATTGTTGTTTCGAGTTATATATTGCATTTCCCAAGTGTCGCATGAATTTTCCTATTTTTGCACCAATGGTCGCCATTGCGGCGACTCTCTTCACATGCTTTGTTTCCCTTTAGCTTAATCAATTATTGCACATGTTTCACATGCATGCATGTAAAATTAATTAGATCTACACTCAACCTCACACCATCTTTCATATCTGCTTTTTTTCACACTCCCTTGGATAGATCTAGGCTCCCCCCCACCGAAATCTCACACTTCACTACATGCACTATGCAATTTAAGATCCGAAGGCCTCCGCCTTGACTTTTAGAATTGTGCACAACCTATTCTAGCCTACCTCAAAATATGCATTTTGAAACTCTAGGAGCTAGTCTCCCAACCTAGCCACTAATACTACGTAATGCATTGCCTCTCCCAGGCTCTGGCTGAGACTAAACTACGTATTGCACAATTCCAGTCATCAATCTTCCACACTGACTGATGGGATTGCGTAGTCTACAGTTACCATAGTCATTCTATCACCCCTATCAGCCAAAACTAAGCAATTCCTCTCATCAGATGCCCTAATTAGTGTGTGATCATGTTGTGAAGTTAGATTTGCAAGAGCTAATGTTTGCTTGCCATGAGTGTCCTTTATGTCCCACTAGTACCACACTCATGAAACACTTCTCTCCAGCAAGCATTGTACCATGGCACCAAAGAGAGTTGGTTCAAGAGAGATGACTAAAAGAAGTACTGGTGAAGTAGTTGGGAAAGCACCAATTAACTTGCCAATACATGCAAACACTAAATTTTTCATAGAAAAGGAGTCAACACTAACTTTGCAGCAAGTCTAGCAGCAATAATAGAAAGAAACAATCTAGTACAAGATCAGGGAAAGAGGAGGTTGCTGACATAATAGAGGAACAAAAAATCTACAAAGTGAAGGTGGGTTACATCTTCGTGCAGGCATCTTTAGCAGCAGAAGCAAAAGGGAAGAAGAGGACAAAGATGGAAGATCAGAGGAAGAGAGAAAGGTAGAGCTTACAGGTAGCAGAACTAAGATTGCAGAAAGTAGAACAAGAATCGAAGGAAGAATGGGAGATGAGGAGGAAAAAATAGGAAGAGAAGTAGAAAGAGGAAGAAGAACAAAGGTAAGGTGCAATGGCAAATAAAATAGTACCACTACAAGTTGATGAGTTAGAAGAGCCAGCAACTCAGGAGGAGAGTGAATAGATGTAGGTTCCCTCATAAATGCTAAACACGAGAATCAAGTATGGCTAGAGATTGATGAGTATGTGGAGAAGCTAAGATGAGAGGCAAGCAAGGAAGACTTGGAGCTAAATGCACATAACATGCAAAAGTACATTAGTGGTCCTATCAAGATCAAGATGATGCTTCTCATGCTTCAGAATGAGTTGGATACAGGTTTCTAGACCGTATACCCACAAGTTATGATGGTAAGAGTTCACTATCAGAAAGACACCATCAAGCAGTGTGGGAATATCATTGCAGAGTACCAATCTTGGCATTAGTACATGACCGAGAAGCATCAAGTGAAGGTTACTGAGTTGGTATATCCCAAACTTCTCAGTCATAATATTTTTTCTTATTAGGTTGTCTATAACCCATTTTGTCTCACATGTATACATGTGGAAAATGTAATATTATTTGTAGATATATTGTAAGTGAGATTCCAAGTGTCATTAGTGGAATGTGAAAAATCACTATGTAATGTAATGGGTTATTTCTAAAGAAGTTGAAGAGTCATGAGGGTAGTCAAAGAGTCACAAAGGGGAATTTCAAGGGTCACCCCACCCTTTGTTAGAAATAGAACCTCGTAACTCATAGAATAGGGTTGTTGAGAGCCAAGATTTTGGCTAGGCTTAGGCTTAGAGAAGGCTTGGGAGTATTATGACGAGACTTGGCTTCTCCACATCGTAGAGTGAGTATACTTATTTGGAGGAGCAGGTGTTCTTAACTGTAATGTTCCACTATTGGGGCTAGCGGTTGTCAGTGGTGTGTGTATGGATGGAACTTTCACTTATAATAATAATAATAGAGCGAGCATGCTTTCATGCATATTTTATTACAGTAGTTGGACTATTTTGGTTGCTTTAGAAACACATGTTGTTTAATTTACACATTTTCTTATGAACTAATTTGTATGCAATTGTATGAATCTTATTGAATGTGGTTTTTTGGATTAACCCATCGCTTTAACTTGTGGACTATTCTGCATGTTAACATGTGATATCATTTTGCTCATGTTTTCCTTTCAACCTGCATACTATTATAGGATTCTAAGGGGCATACTTCCTTTTCCCCTTTGAGTGTTAGAACCCCCATGTATCTCACTTGACTCACGGTAAGTTCACACACTTTCCTCCACCCAAAGTCATCATACTTATCTATATGCACTACCATGGTAAAGGCACTACATTACCACCCATTATCAGGATTCCTACTCCATATAGTATGAGATCTAGTTGGGACTTGTTGTCAAGGAGATCCCCTTGAATGTTGATTGGTCCAACACGATCAACATTTATGGCTCTAGGAGGGATAAATAACAATTTGAGCCCTTGAAGTATATTTTGAATTTATGCACATCATTCATGACTTAGATCTCAATCACAACCCCAACATGTCTTTCTCACACTGTTGATTTCAATGTGTCAGTAGACGTTATAAATGACTTGTCAAGATACAAATTTGATGGTGAAAATGGAACAGGCTTATCAATTCATGCAATTTCCTTTTTGGGATTTTGTGACAGGAATGATGTCCCATCGGATGACTTCTCCTATGGGTTTTTCGCATTCACGTTCAAAGGGAACATCAATCAATGGTGTCACACATTGCTTGTAGCCTCTATACACTCTTTTGGTCACATGTTCAGAGAATTATGACATGATTTCATTATTTATGACCATAAAGCACTTCATTAAAAAAAAAAAAATTGCAAAAAGCACCTCATGAATGACTTGATCACTTTTACGGTCATTTTCTTCATTATTGTTTTGAATTTCCAGAAGAGGAAGTTAACTATTTATGGAAGGAAGATTTCAATATCTTGTTTACATCTTTGAGAATTGGCACAATTTACAAACTTCTGACTCTCTCACGACATACCTTGGTGTTGGAGCTTCTACATCTGAGATGGATGATGTTGTTGTCCCAAGTGACCCCTCATCCCCTTCTCATCAAATAGCTCTAGATCCATAGGAAGAGGTGGGAGAAGTTGTGAACCCACCTATTCAACTATCACCATCTCCTCCCACCTGCTCTATATTTCTATGCATATTTGGATTGCAAGCTTGATTATTATTACGTGGTCTCATCCCCTTGACCTTTGTCCACTAGTTCCTTTGATACTCCAGATTTTGTTGTGTTATGTTCATTTGTTTCTGATTTGACGTGTGATGTTCACGAGGATCAAGTTGCGAATGTACAACGAACCTTTGCTATCATTTATGATGAGTATGTGTGGGAGTCTAAACAAGAAGTTGTGGTGAAGGGCGACCTCCTTCTGTCTGCACCTCGCCCTCTTTATCGTGACATCTTCTATGGTTCTTCCATTTTTTTTCCCTCTTATGTAAATCCATATGTGGGTGGATGTTTCCACTTCCAAACATTCATAGAATGCATGGGATGTCAGTATGTCAATTGATTGTGGAGAGGAAAAATCTATCTTCTTGGATATACTCGATCTCTCATCTTTCACTTTTGGAAACTTAGAGGCTGAAATTTTTTATTCTACATCACCCCCTCTTTATGATTTGTCAAATGATGAGGATGTCATTGTCCATCTTAAATTTTTCGATTGGGGTTGTCAAGATCTTTTCACTCATTCATTTCATCACGATTCAGATTCACCTACTGTTGATATTTATAAGCCACTAGTATTTGATGATCTATATTCATATGAAGTGGAAACTCCTCAAGAGGTCGAGGCACTTCAGCCCAAGCTGATGGTTATGTCAAGTTCTTGTAGCCTTGAGGTAAGTTCCACTTCTGATCAAAAATATGTTGAGTCTCCCGAGGCTCTTCATCACTCTCTTGTTCAAATTAAAAATCAATCTAATTCACAGTTCTCGCATCCTCCACCGGAATAATAAGATCCTATCTCTCATGAATTGGAGGAGTCATAAGTAGCAATCACTGTTGCAAAAGAACTATTTTTTTCTTTCTTCATGGTTGCTCACTTTTCAAGTTCGAAGGTGTGTACATGCTTGCCATCCACACATAATGTGACAAAACACCATGATACATCTGCAGAGTGCCTTTCATGTGCTCTAAATATTTTCTTTTATGTGAATGCATTCAAATTTTGAACGGTTTGGTATGCATTGTTTTATATTTCTTGTCTCTTTGTATGCTTGAATATCATTCTTGTCAATCATGCTACCATCTACATGGTTTAGCCAATGTGATAATGGCTACATTGGAAATATAACTTCCCATGAGTTGGCCCATGTTTTACATAGATTAGGAGTAGGAGTAGTCTTTGATTTCCTGTTTTGTTCTACGTACTCTGTTTTGCTTCGTCTTACTTCTTTCCTTTGCATGTTTGCTTGTGCACCCATAAGATTAGTTTCCCCATGAAACTAAATTTCACTTATTGAGACAAGCAGTGTGAAATAAAACAGGACTTGTACAACTATCAACACTTAGTTATCTATATATTGCCTCTCTTTATGGAGATTGTGCATTTATTCTAGGCAATGAAACCATAATGGAAAATACATTCCTTTTAGAGAGAATCATGGTGAAATCGTGATGCCTGCACTCCTAACTATTACCACCTACTCTAATCGATTTTCTATATTTGGTTAACCCTTGTCAACTCAATTAATTAGAGTAAGGAAAGGGGGAAAACTTTAACAAGTATGTTAGAGTTATATATAAATGTCATTTTCTGAAGGGATAACCTCTTCTTCTCTCAATAATTCGGTATCCCTCTTCTGCCTCATGAAATAAACAAGTTCCTATGAACAGGTCTTTGAAAAATGACAAATGAAATGAAAAATATGAAATAAAGGTGAAAGAAGAGAAAGGCTACTTGCATCGAGAGGTGAATAAAGTAACTTTGTTGTGATACTATCCAGGCTTGCTAGTAGCGGAGCAATTCTTATGTTCCTGAAGTGACTTCGTCGAGGTACTATCTAGGCCTGCTCACAGCAGAGCAACACCAGAGATGAAAATAAAACTATGACAATCTATATTACTTTGCATCAATATACCCCTCATCCCCACTCGAAAAAACTCAGTTGACTTGAATTTGGTATGTGTGTTGCTGATGAAGAGAATGGTAGGGACTACATATTTAACTCAAGCTAGTGAAGAAGCTATGACAATCTAAGAATCGAACAATTCTTCCAAAAGAATTAGACTCGGTTTACACAAGACAAGGTTGATACAGAGAGTTGGAGTTCTACCAGTGTGTCTCCAATGTTGTAGTGGCTACAACCACCCTCCAAAATTTTTCATGTGCTTAATTTTTGAGCCTCCCTCTTGAACCACAACAATTCATCTCGCATTGACCTCGGGACTTGTGCTTTGATTGAGCTTCATCCTTTTCATTTTTCCTTTTGTTTTCTTACTTGTTTTACTATCTTACACAAAAGTTGATATCTTGACTTGGCTTCAACCCAATTCGAAGCTTACCTAAGTGAACTGCACAATCCTTAAGCGCAACCAACCTTGATCTCAAGAATTGCATAGTCCAAGTTGACAGTAAGCCTTCAGCTCCAAAATTGTGTAGAACCAGCTGACAACCAACCTTCATCTGGGAAATTGTGTAGAGCATGAGAGGTTGCTCAGACCCACTCAACCTAGAAATTGTGCAGAAGCTTCTTGCTTAGAAGCTGCTCAATACATAAGCTATTGAGTTGCCCAGTCATTCCAAGAACTACGCAATCTCTCCAGAACATGCATGGAATATTTTCCTGAAAAAATGAAGAATAAAAAAAAAAATCCATCCCTAGAAAATATGGATATATTTTTAGCAGCCCAGAGGAGGCATTTGAGTTATTTTGGAAAAGTTGTCGTCTTTACTTGATTTTTGGCCTTTGCGTATTAAACCCTAAATCGGCCAAATATATTTAATCGATGTTGTGAGAGCTCATTTTAATATTTTATATTGGAGCTCTGGTATTCTCGAGGAGATAAAGGAACCTTAAGTGCAATTATCGTCGCTTTTTTGGGTGGGTTTTTGCTTTTATAGTCTTTTGCTGCTTTTTCTATCTCTTTTGATTATTTAGCTTGTGGGAGTGTTGTTTCACTTATTTTTTTGAAATAATGATGGTGTTTTAAGTTGCTTTAGCTTGTAGAAGTGTTATTTCAAGTTATATATTGCCTTTCCCAAGTGTCACATGAGTTTTCCCATTTTTGCACCATAGGTCATTGTTGCGGCGACTCTCTTCACATGCTTTGTTTCCCTTCAGTTTAATCAATTCTTTCATTTATTTTAGATGCATGCATATACACTTAATTAGATTTGCATTCAGCCTCACACCAAATTTCAGATCTGCTTGTTTTTCACATTCCCTTGGGCAGATCTTGGCTCCAACTTGCCCGAATCTCACACTTCACTGTGCATTTCACAATCTGGGAGCTCAAGGCCTCTGCCTTGGCTTTTGGAATTGTGCAAAGGCTATCCTGGCCTGGCTCCAACTACGCATTATCTAGTTGCATAAGCTAGTCTCCCAACCTACCCATTGATACTGCCTAATGCATAGTCTCTACCAAGCTCTGGCCTAGGCTAAACTGCACATTGTGCAGTTCCAGTCATCAAGCTTCCACACTGACTATTGGGACTATGTAGTGCATAGTTACCATAACCATCCAGTCACCCTTGTCAGCCACAACCATGCAATCCCTCTCATCAAATGCCATGATTGTTGCTTGATCATGTTGTGAAGTTAGATTTGCAAGAGCTAATGTTTGCTTGCCATGAGTGTTCTTTATGTCCCATATGTACCACACTTGTGAAACACTTCTCTCCAGCGGGCATTGTACCATGGTACCAAGAGAGTTACTTCAAGAGAAATCACTGAAAGCATTACTCGCGAAGAAGTTGAGAAAGAGCTAATTAACTTTCCAATACATGTGGATGCTCAACTGTTCATAGAAAAGGAGTCAACAGTAACATGGCAGTAATTCTAACAGTAATAACAAAAGTCAGCAATCCAGTATAAGATCAGGGGAAGAGGAGGTTGTTGACATAATAGAGGGTGAACAAAGCTACAGAGGGAAAGCAGAGTCCATCTTCATGCAGGCATCTTTGGCAACAGAAGAAATAGGGAAGCAGAGGAAATAGACAACTGAGTAGAGGAAGAGAGAAAAGCAGAGCTTGCACATAGCAAAATTGAGAGTGCGGAAATCAAAACAAGAATTGAAGGAAGAATGGGATCTGAGGATGAAAGAATAGGAAAAGAAGAAGAAGAAATAAGAAGAAAAAGGCAATTTGCAATGACAGAGAAAACACCACCAATACAGGTTGATGAGTTGAAAGATCCAATAACTGAGGAAGAGAGTGAACAGATGCAGGTTCCCTCACTAATGCTAAACACAAGAACCAAGTTCAACTAGAGATCGATGACTAATTGGAGAAGCTAAGATGAGAGGCCACGAGGGAAGAATTGGAGCTAAATGCACACAATGTGTACAAGTACATCGGTGGTCTTGTTAATATCAACATCATGCTACTCATGCTTCCGAATGAGTTGGATACAAGTTTCGAGACTATATACCCAAAATCTATGGAGGTAAGAGTTCGCTATCAGAAAGACACCATCAGGCAATTTGGGGACATCATCGAAGAGTACTAAGCTTGGCATCAGTACGTGACCAAGAAGCATCAACGGGAGGTTGCTGAGTACGTATTTCCCCAAAATTCTGAGTCATAATTTTTGTCTTGTTAGGATGTCTCTAGCCTATTTTGTCTCACATGGGTACATGTGGAAAATGTAATATTATTTTTATATATTTTGTAAATGAAATTCTAAGTGTCATTAGCGGAATGTGAATAGTCACTATGAAATGTAATGGGTTATTTGTAAAGAAATTAAAGAGTTATGAGGGTAGTCAAAGAGTCACAAAGGGGAATTTCAAGGGTCACCACACCCTTTGTTATAAATAGAACCTCATAACTCATAGACCAAGGCTTTTGGGAGCCAAGATTTTCGCTAAGCATGGGCTTAGAGAAGGCTTTGGAGTATTGTGACGAGCCTTGGCTTCTCCACAAAGTAGAGTGAGTATACTTCTTTGGAGGAGCAGGTGTTCTTGGCTATAGTTTTCCACTATTAGGGCTAGTGGTTGTTAATGGTGTATGTATGGATGGAAATTTCACTTATAATAATAATAATAAAGCCAACACACTTCCATGCATATCTTGTTTAACTTACACATTTTTTCATGAATTAATTTGTATGCAATTGTATGAATCTTGTTTAATGTGCGTTACTATTAGAGGCTTCTAAGGAGCACACTTCCTTTTCCCCTCCATGTGTAAGAACTCCCAACATGTCACTTGACTCACTACAAGGTCACACACTTGCTTCCACCCAAAATCATCATACTTATCTCTGATTTCTACCATATCCAAGGCACTACATTACCACCCACTGCTAGGAATCCTACTCCAAATGGCTTGAGGTCGAGTTGGGACTTATTACGAGGGAGATCCCCTTGAATGTTGGCAGACCCAACACCGTCAACACAGTATAACCCATAGATTTATCAATTAACTGATTAATCAACTGGAAATAGTTAATCCATGCATTGAATTTGAATTTCTTAACTGAAGCAAATATGACAAGGCAATGTAACATGAGTTCCATACTAGTTTGAGTTTACAAGTGCTACATGAAATCAGGAGACCAATCGTTGGGTATTGTTCAATCAATTAGAATAAAATTCTATCTTTTAGGTCATAATTTCCTTTGGAATTGCACAAGGAAATGGAAGTCTAGGTGACAAAATAATTAACTAAGTGTTGGGTAGAGTTTCTCAATTCACTAAAGAGAACAATTATTCTTTTGCAGGTTAAGCTCAGAGTTGAAGCTAGAAATTGTAATAGTTTCTTTATTAAATTGTTTTAAGAAAAGAGGCTTGAGGTTTTTTTCCCAGTTTGGATCCCCAAAAATCACTATGCACTTATGGTGTTGCTTATTTCATGTCTATGCATGTTGTTCTAAATTTTGATTTCCATTCCACAAATTAGTAGAGTAGAATTGTCTCTTGTATTTTTGGTTTGAAATCTTGAGTAGTTGCAATTTCTATCCAATTTCTATAATTACAAAGAGATAATGAAGCAAAGAGATCAAATAAATTGAAATAATATTTTGAATATCTCATAAATATTGTTTCCACGACCGAGGCATCTAAAAGGAAAGTAGATTAAACAAAAAAATTCAATAAATAACAAATTATGATGGATCTAGTAACAATTTCAAAAATTATTGGTAAAAATTTTGATTTTTGGATTGTCAAAGTGAAAAAAATTTCTTCCATGAAAATATTTGATTGAATATGATTCTAATAAATCATATTGACAAGTATATAGTACTTTAGTATTGGCTCTTATAAAATCAGCATTGGATAAGAATGTTTTGTGCAAGGTAGTGAAAGCTACATCTTCCTAGGAAGCATGGAATATCATGGGAGTAGAATTTGGTAGAAAGCAAACTAATATACAATAAAAAGTTGTGTCAGAGTACGTTGAAGAGCATGGAAAATTTTATGGGCGAATTTTCGCCCTTCGGGGGAATTAAAGGGTTTTAAATTTTTAGTGGGTGAATATTTTGTATCATAGTACATTTTTACAAATCACCTCAAATTTATTTTACAAAAAAATTAGTTATGGAGGTTAGCCCATCCTATTTTAAGGGAGAGGGTAAAAGAGGTAAATTTAGCCCTTGAAATTAGGAGTTACAACCTTCCATTCGCCCTAATTTTCAAGAATAGATTTTATTTAAGTAAATCCTATGGGCCAAATACCATATTTATAAAAGAGGTATGGTAAATTAATAAAAATATAAATAAACGAGAGGTATGGTAAATAAATACAACATTTTTTTTTATATTTACTCCATATGTCACATAATATTTATGAACATGCAAGCGTGTAAATAAATAAAAATATAAATAAAATGGAGGTATGGTAAATAAATAAAACCTCTTTCTATATTTAGTCCATAACCCTCTTTCTATTTAAGAAGGCTCAAAAAATAGGTTTTATTTAGTTGAATCCTATGGTCCAAATGCCCTATTTATAAAAAAAGGTATGGAAAATTAATAAAAATATAAATAAACGAGAGGTATGGTAAATAAATAATTTTTTTTTTTTATATTTCCTCTATAATCCACCTTATATTTACGAACACTAAAAAATTGTGTTATATTTAGGTGAAGCCTATGGGTCAAATACCATGGGCCAAATTATTATTAATACCATGCAAAAAACATTATTAACCATAATATTAGTATTAATACAAATAAAGATGGCACATGGTATTTACCCATGGTATTCACATGGAATGTAGCATATTTAAAGGGGGAATTAAGCTAGCATAGATCCATCTTTACTCTGTAACAAATATCGTGATATGCAAACTAACATAGAGTGAAAAAATATTTGATTCCTCTAGGGGCTTGGTAGATCAAGACTAAAAATGGATCTTGTAATTTAATGTCACTTAAACATTTTAACTTGGTTAAAATAAAAAAATAAAATAAAA
>APFE030874972.1:23335-61539 GCA_000404065.3 Pinus taeda
TTAACGATTAATTGGTTTTGTTATTTTTATTATTAATTGGTTTTCATACCACGCATATTTTTTTAATATAAAAAAAAAGGTGTAAGAAACCTTATCTCCAAACCTTTCAAATAAATCTCCAAATATTTAACAAAACCTTTCCTAAACTCTGCATAAATGTTCATAGTTTTCCCCCCTTTTAAATAAAGTAGGCTAATGCATGGAGACGTGTAATTCGCTGAAAAGTTAGTGCAGGGAAACATTTAGAGTTTTCAAACTTCGTACATACTTTGTAACACGTTAATGCATGCAAACGTGTGTAGATACCTTCATGGATTGAATTTTCAAACATTTAGGGGCACCTTTTTTAAGTGTAGGGTCAATGCACTTGTCGAGCAGGACAATCTGGGGCCAAATTTAGAGAATTTGTTGTGCGGTAAGTTTGGCCAAATTGTCGCACTCTCCTTCCTAATGGGGCTATGTCAGTTTATGAAGTCATCACAATGTTTGTACTTAAGGTTGGGTCTATCCCCTTCATGACTTTTCTCACTGCTCCTTCTTCTCGCTCTCTTCTCTTAGTACGTTAGAGGCTTTGCAAGCTGCTCCCCTCCTTTTATCTTGCCTTTTTGGACCTTGAAATTCGTCTTAAAGTTTGATATTAATATGATACAAAGTATTAATCTGATAGAAAGGTAGAGGAGCTGCTGCTTAAATACATTATTAAACAAAAGTTTAATTCACTCACACATTTACCCACCTGCCATTCGTTTTTTTGTTTCTTTTGCTACAATGACCTAATCATAAATATAGAAATACCTAACTTATTAAATATGGAATCCTGCCAACTTTAACGGGACTTAACTTTTCTCTGACTAACAATATCATGCTAACCCACACTAAGCTTAAATTCTAATATTAGACTCAATTTATTTTTCATAACTTACTTAACTCTTTATATATTGCACGTATGCCAAAATAATTACCATTTATAAACCATCTCAAAACTCTTATAAACCAAGAAAATCAAAATAAACAATGCTCCATCAATTTCGTTACATACCTTCTAGAGTGTTTTCTTAATTGGTTTTATTATTGTATTTCCTTAAATACCTATTTCCTCTTAAACAAGTCTAACAATTCTAATACCCTCATGTCGTGAATGTTTTCTTAGTTAGTTTTATTATCGTAATAGATATATATTTTTTTCGCATTTTAAATATGATAATTAGGCCGAAAGTGCTTCTATAAGGGAGGTCCTTTTGATAACATCACATGATGAAATAAACTCAATATTTTTAAAAAATAAAACTCCCAACTTCTAAGCGCTATTTTGTTTTCTTGATAAATAAATGAATAAATATATTTTATTAAATTTAAAAAAGAAAAGTTCGAAAAGAAAACTACTTTTGTTTCGTGGACACAGGAGAATGTATTGCTTATATTCTTGAAAGGAATGATTTATGGAGCCTGGATTAGTTGGGAAGTTGCAAACCTGAAAATGGAACAACACTTTGAGATTAAGTGTGGATTGTGGATTTCTTTAAATATTTTGAGATTGAGTGTGGATTCTCTGAATATTTCAAGATTATGGGTAAGCTTAATTATTTGACCTGTTTCTTGGATCTCAGATATGGCAGAATGAAGAGAAGTCTTTGCTACCGTTTTGGAAGCAAATATTAAGTGGGAGCGGATCGGAAGAGGCGGAGTTGGCATGGAAAATGAACAGGAGAAATTGGGTTATTCACTTGCAGATTATTTGAATTAGTTTTTATTGTCGCGGAAATATCAATGATATTCAAATTAATTATTGAAGAATAGGAATACGATGGATGACTGAGTATTGTGTTATTCACTTGCAGATGATTTGAATTAGTTTGTATCCTCAAGCAAATATCAATGATATTCCAATTATTTAATGATTATATGATTCTGATCGTCGCTGTCCACCGCATTCTCACCCAGACGTCCCGAGTTCGATGACGGGGAAGGGACATTTTTTCGCACTCGCGTCCAGAGTTCGATGCCGAGGAGGGGACATATTTTCACCGTGGCGCTCCGATTTCTATTCCGGATCAGGGACATACTTTACGGATCAGTTTCTCAGACACATTTTATTTATGAGCAGGAAAAAAACAAGAAAGCAATATAAATACTAGTTGTACGCTTTTTTTATTGTATTTATTTTAATATTCTTTTATACCAAATAACTTACTGGTTGGCCTTCGTGTTAGAGTTGGAAATAAAAGCAGGCCAACTACAAGGTAGGTCGGAACGGTAGCTCGTGAAGTTGAAGAAGGCGCCTTGCAAGTTGCAGAGCCCTTCAACTTCACCCGCTACGGTGCCGACCTACCCTGTTCCAGGCCTCTCACCGCCCCCGCCACTGCTCCCGGTGCGTCATGGCAATCCCACCAAAGAAACATCATACAACATGTATATTGTTATGCGTCTGTGTTCCTTCTATCTGCTCTTTATAATGATTTTTCGAGTTTTCTAATAGAGCGCTTTTTATTCTGAGTTTACTCCCGAAAGTCTGAGTTTCATCTTCAGTTTTTATATTCAGGCGTCTGAACTTGAGTTTTGTGTCGAATTTACTCTCCAAAGTCTGAACTTGAACTTGAGTTAGACCGCTCTTTATTTTCACTTTACCCTCCAAAGAGCGTGTGATTGAATTTGACTTTTCTAACAGAGCCCATGGCAGAGAGTGCAAGTTACTTCGGTTCATAGTGCAGGCACATATATAGTTAGTTTGATCCCCATGCAGTTTGCATGGCCTCAACGCACATCTCATTATATCTATATGGTATGGACATGTACATGTTTACATCGTATGTGGACATAAGATAGCTACATAAATAAGTGATGTATATATACACATAAATTTAAATTAATGTTTAAACCAATGTGCGTGGATGCTTACGTACCATGCAAATATAAATAAAATAATTGCATCTTAATAATATTATTAAAATAAATAAATAAATAAATACTTTTCTAATTTATCTGTGTGATTAATGTGGCCTTTGCACTTAGAAGGGGGTTTCAATAGAAAAGTAATAAATAATTAAGTTAAATTCTAATCTATTGATATTTATGTGGAAAGAAACATGATTTCTCATTTTTTTTAAAGTTTTCTAGCGTCTAGATAGTATCGATAAAAATTAATAGTAAAACAAACAAAAACCAATCCCAAATTCATTTTTTCAATCTTAAGTTGTACTTAACACTATAATTGATGAAATATTAAGATTACTGACTTTTACTTACTAAAAATAATAATCTCTAACAATATTATTTTTTCAAAATAATGAAAACATTTTTTAGACTTATTCTGAAATTTAACATTGATACTTATATGAATTTCTAAATATAATTGTTATAATTTTAGACTATGTCGATTTTGGTACAAGCTAAATAGTAAAACTCTTACGTTGAGAAATAACATAAAATTATCAATTTTATATTCTCATTATAAATTAAATGGATTTACCAAGCACATTAAAAAGTAAGACTAATATTTTTAAATTTAGTAATAATCTTAACATAAAATTATTACTTTTATATTATCAAATCACAAATTAAATGGATTTACCAAACACATTAAAAAGTAAGACTAATATCTTTAAATTTAGCGATATGCCTAACAATGATTTTCCTCTCATAATCCCAGTAGAATTTACTAACATCTAAATAATAAAACACCAAACATTATAAACCATGTTTGATTTCCTCAACTTATACACAAGAGAAAACTCATCTAATAAAATTGTTCTAATTGTGACAACCCTTTTCTCATTTTGCTTATGAAAACAAATGAATATATATTCATAGCTAGAAAAAAAGTACTAATTCATCGATAATCACGGGCACAAATTGCAGGAAATATATAACATCATTTTCTTATATAATTAAGTAATTAAATATCTAGGTATGGGAATATTCGGTATTTGTTTGGAAAAAAATAAATATGTAGATGTATACTTCAATTTTGCTATAGTAAGACCTATTTATAATGGCAATGGCATGCATGCCAATTAGTTTTGGCACATATTTATACTTACATATTTATTAAAAATGTGCTTATTATTCTATTTTAAGGGAAATTAACATAATCATACAATATATCTTATAAACCACGTTAAATGTTTTGAGTTTAAATATAATGTCATAGGAATATGTTATATTTTTTACTAAATAAAAGTGCTACTTGCATTGCAACTCATTCTTGCTATATAATCAAGATTAATTAATAAATGAAAATCAAGAGTATATGGGAAGAGCAGTAAGGAAAAATGAGGAGCGGAACTGGTAAGAACTAGGGTTTCAAGAATATTCAGGAGTTGAATGCCATGGAGGGGCGCAATGGGGGCAGCTCCACTCCCTCCTATAGACAAGCAGTAGCCAATCGAGGTAAGAAACCATTGGAGACGGCTAGAAGTCTTTCAAGAGAAGGGAAAAGGAACATTGGCAAGGTGTAGGACTTGACCAATTCAAAGGAGGACAACATTTTAAAAGGAAATGAGGAAGAGGACAAAGAACAGGAAGCAGAAATCAAAATGCAAAAGGGTCCATGTAAGCCTAAGGCTAAGGTCACACCCAGAGTAGTTTTAAATGATCCTACACTGCAGGCGCATAAGGATCGCATACAGACCTATGCTATTATTTGTAAATTCATGGGATTATGGCCCACTGAGAAGGTGTTGTAGGCGTGGATTAAATACCACTAGAAACCTAAAGGAGGAATAGACCTACATCTTGGATCAAAGGGTTTCTTCACAGTAGTCTTCACAAATATAGAGGACAAAGACAGGGTGTTTGAAGGAGGGCCCGACTTGTATGCGGCCTCGGATGATCAATTTCATACCGAAATGTGAGACTTTCAGTTCGGTCCTGGTCTGGGTAAGACTCTATTCCCTACCTCTAGATTACTGACAAACTGAATCTTTATCTGTAATAGGAAATAAACTAGGGCGTTTTATCAAAGCTTCTGAGGCTACCAGAAGGGGAAAATAAACTTCATTCACCCGAATATGTGTGGAGATGGATCTCTCCAAAGCTCTACCAGATGAGGTCATCCTAGAAGTTTTTGATGAAGAATGGGTGCAAACCGTGGTTTATGAACATATTCCTTTCAAACGTCGAAGGTTCCATGAACATGGACACCTATTTAGAGATTGCCCACTTAGTAAAATAAAGACCAAAAGTAAAGCTACCACATTGAAAGATACTGAAAGCTTTCACAAAATTGAGTATAGAGGAAATGGGGGTAAAAGGGGGCCCAAGAAAAATCAAACAAAGGGTTAACAAGACAGTCCGAATAGGTTCCAAGTTTTAGAAGAAGAGGAAGAGGCAACAAAGGTAGATCAAGAAATGGAGGAAAGCCAAGGAGAGAAAGGTAAGGAGGAAAATAGTGTGAAAACACAGGATACTTATAAACAAACAGGGACTATGTTGAATAATGAGGAAATAGAAAGGGACCAAGTTTGACCCCTAGCGAGATGGAAACAGAGGATCATGAATTGCAGGATATTCTTGACATAGAACACCTAGATCTGGAAGGCTTCTTGAAACAGGGAACCACAGGAGGGGTTGACTCATTACCTCAAGAAGAGTTTAACAAAGTGCAACAGTTGTTCCTATGGAGAACCTATACTAACAAGCTGGAAGGACAAAGACACACAAAAAGGTAGGGCAACGAAGGGGTGAAAATAATGAAAACCACACCAGGACTAGCTCCCAGGAATCCAAGAAGGAAAAGGGGTAGGAAAAAACAAAATGAGTTATTAATGGAATGTGGAAAACTAATGATAGATTCAGGTAAGATGAAAGATCTAACCAACTACTCCTTTACAAATCTTTCATAATGAAGCTAACATATTGGAATATCAGAGGTCTAGGAAGTAAAAGGAAACAAAGATTACTCAACAATAGAATAAACAAGAAGCTTTGGACATGATCTTTATCCAGGAAACTAAATGTTCCATTCAAAAAATAAAGGAGATACACAGTAGATGGCTCAATAAATATGGGTTTCTAGAAGTCAAAGCAAAAAAAACAGCAAGAGGTATCCTTACTCTTTGGAACCCCCAAAAGATTGGCATAATATATGTTGAGGCATCTAGGAATTATTTATCAATGGTTATTCAGCCTATTGGAGACAGGGAGATGTATTTAATTACAAATTTTTAGGGGCCTCAAAGACCTGATGATAAACTCAGGCTTTTAGATTCTCTTGGGGAACTAAGAGATAGACACGCAGAAATACCATGGATAATGGGCAGGGACTTTAACATGATCAAATCCCTTACAGAGAAAAAAGGTGGGACCATAATTTTAAGCAAAGACTCTATAGAATTTCAAAATTTTCTTGACAACCTGAAGCTAGCTGACATAGATACGAGTAATGGCCTCTTTACATGGAACAATAAGAGAGGAGGAGAGTCTCAAGTAGCCTCAAAGCTACATAGATTCCTTATCTCAGAGGAACTCATGCTCATAGGCATGGATATGACAATAATAATTCTCCCCTTCAGTGGCTCGGACCATTGGCCTATCCAACTTGAGGTTCAAGGCATTAGCACCCCCAAGAACAAACCTTTTAGATTAAAGAATATCTAGCTCACCCACCCAAATTTTATCAGCAACATTGCTAAATGGTGGATAGAGGATCTGTAGATTCAGGGTACGAGAATGTTTCTATTACACAAACGATTGAAACATATCAAGCTCAGACTCAAAGATTGGAACAAGAATGAGTTTGGAAATATTTTTAAAGTGAAGGTAAAATGCACGAACTCAATCAAACCCTTAATACAGATGGATTTGATAGGGCAAGGAACGATCAAGCCACAAAGATTCATCAGGACTAGGAGAATCTATGTAAATAAGAGGAGATGTTTTCGAGACAAAAGTCAAGGGTTCAATGGCTAAAAGAAGGGGAGAGAAACACAAGGTTTTTCCACAGATCCACTATGGAGAACAGGTCGCATAATAGGATCTCAATGATCAATGTATCTGAAGGTCAATTAATCAATACCCATAAAGTCAGATCAAGGAGACAGTGGGAACTTTATTGCAGACTCACCCAAATAATCCCTCTTCAGATGCTAATTTGTAGATACTTCTTTAGTTGGGTATGCAGGGGCTTATTCTACAAGGCATGGATGTGAAGGTAAAGAAACTGGCCACTGAGAAAGACTTATGGCATCCTCCACCTCAGGGTTTTATGAAATTTAACATAAATGAAGCCTCAAAAGCCAATCCGGGTACTGCTGGTTATGGTGGGGTGTTAAGGGATAAAAATGGATGCATATATTTTATTTTTCAATGCCATCTGGGAAGGGCCACAAATAATATAGCGGAGCTAATAGAACTAGAACAAAGTTTAGATATCCTTAAGCAGGACAATCTTCAGAACATCATCATTGAAGCTGACTCTGAGCTAATCATCAATTCAGTCAGGAGAATCTGTTGTGGTTCGGCACCGGAAAAGGTCTCAAGACACTAGAGGTTAATTTAGGTCTTCCAAAGGATACAGTTCCACCTTCTATACCTAAGAACTGTAAGCTTTGCTCATGTGCAAAGGACGACCAATAAATTGGCAGAAATTCTGGCTAATATAGGGGCTCTCCACACCGAAAGCAGTGTCAAGTTCAGATGGCAAGAGATGCCATAGGGCAGTTTGAGGGTGAATTGTCTCAATCAGGCAGATGAGGACCGATCGCTCTATCGAAACAAAGTAGGTCAGCAACCATAAAGACTAAGTCTAGGTGATATGGATCCTATATGAAGTGGTATTTTAGTGGTGTTTTTGTAATAGGGATGCAGGTCTCTGCTAGCTTTCTCAGCCCAAGAAAGTGAGATTTCAAGGGTCTTAGATGGAAGTTTCTTGATAGCCAGTGATTCTCGGATGCTCGGATGATGAATATCAAGGGTGGTGAGATGAGTTCCTTCTTCTTGGGGATCAAGCAAATGAGGTGCAGAGGTGAAGTGAAGGACCACAGACTCAGCTTTCTCAGCCATCATGAAACCCTCTGAATTACTACTTGTGGTGTCAATATTGGCTGAGGGGTGGTTTATGGTATATCACGCACCCTTAAAGCCGAGAGTGTTTTTTTTGTGCTGAAATTGATTCCACTCACCACTCTACACGTGGCCAAGGAAAAAGAGATAATACCGCCCTCATAGAGCGGTAATTCTCTAAGCATTTTAATCATGTGATATGATCCTCCACTATTGGATCGGGCAAGGATAATCAACAGCTATGATACGATGTGCTTGTTGGTGGGTCCGGGCGAGGCATTACTACTCGTGGTGTCAATACCGTCTATGGGGTGGTTTACAATATATCGTGCACCCATAAAGCCGGAAGTAGTTTTTTTGAGTTATGAGCGATTCCAATCACCAGTCTACACATGGCCAAGGTTGGAGAGAGAATACCGCCCTCATCGGGCGGTTATTCTCTGAGCGTTTTTTCCTTGTGATATGATCCTTCACCATTGGAACGGGCAAGGATATTCAACGGCTATGATTTGGCGTGCATGTTGGTAGGTCCTGATGGGCCACTCATATTTTGCTTTTATTTTCTCTGTTGTATGGGTCTCTAATTACTTCAACCTTTGGGTTTGGGAGTAAAACCTTAGGCTAAATGGTTCAGCCTCTGGTTGTTTGTATTATATGTATTTTCCTCCTTTTGGTTAATTGAAATAGAAGGCACGACTCTTGCATTAGCAAAAAAAGAAAATCAAGAGTATATTAATAAATGAAAATCAATAGTATATTAATAAATATTGAGAGGTATAATAGTGTTTGGTATATCTTTGAAAATAATAAATATGTAGATGTATTTATAATGGGATGCATGTCAACAAGTTGTAACACATATTCATACTTACATATCCATCAACAATGTGCCTACTACTCCATGCATAGTTAAAGATGAGTAAAATTATACTACCTATCTATAGGCCATATCAAATGTTTTGGTTCTAAATAGAGTTTCATACAAACATGTTATATTTTTTGAAATACTAGGACTAGTTGCAATGCAACTCTCCCTTGCCATGATATTGAATAAATGAAAATTAAGAGGAGATTAATAAAAAATAGTGAATGAAATAGATAATAATGAGAAGGAGATTTAAATTAGTTTTAAATAATAAGTTTAATAATTGAAATTCAATTCCTTGTGTTTGTTTGTCTTGAACTTCGTTAGTTTCTTTTATTTTTATGAAACTTTTTTTATATGTCAACAACATGACCAAATAAAAAAAGAGGAAAAACATTATGAGTGTTGAAATGATTAATTAACTAAATGTCAACCTCAAATATTGATAGGAATTAGAAAATAAATTATTATATTTAGAAGAAAACTTATTGTGAAAAATGGGTGGTAGGAGTGGAGTGGTCATCATGACCCTAAGGGAAATTCGATAATTTCTTGTGTATGACTTTCCTTAATCCATCAAACAATTATACTATGACATACACTCCCTTGTGTGTTCTATCTTAGCTAAGAAAGATTCATAACTCTTTCATTTTTAAGGGTTCCATCATCATCATTAATGAAAATATGGATAAATATACTCCTAATGTGTCATAATTAAAAGATATCATTTTTAGAATCAAGAAGGAAACCAATTTCTTCATAAGAATCTCCTTTTATATCAAGAAATACTTAAGAGAGGAGGAAAATAAATAAGTTGAATGATTGAGTAAGATTAATGCTTGCATCTTGGTCAAAAATTGGTGTTCAATACTATTCCCATCTCCTAAATTTTTGCGTAAGCATATTTGAATGCACAGTAAATGTTGACATGAATCAACATTTGATTATGAGTTGGAAAATGTTTGGGATAGGAAACTTTTGATACACACAACACCCTCCCCCTTGTTTGAATCAATTTTGGCTAATGGAAAATTAATGTGTCTTTGTGTTTTGGTACATTTAGAATAGTATAATTATAGGGCTAAAGATTGAAAGTTTCCATATTCTAGGCTGGTTCACTCTTGCACTTGTTGATTTGTTAAGTCGCTTGGTTAAATTTGACAAGTTCATTCATTTAAGTTTGCATTAGACGTGTCTCTTCCTTGAAATAGTCTCCTACATGAGTTTAAATCTTGGTCATTTTAGTCTACCATATATCAATTCTTTGGCTTCTTTTTATCTTAACAAACTATGACATTTACTAAACTTCTCTCAACCAAATTGTTTTGGAGAGTTTGAGGCAATTTGTTGGTGCAATTTGTCAAAGCAACCACCATTTTTATTTGGGGAACCTTTGTAATAATTTGATGTCAACATGGGAGTTTGTTCCTTTCCTGAATTGACAATTTATGTCGATAGTTTCCTATCCAAAAAATGAGGTTGGTCATAATTATGACATTCTACATATTCTTGTCAAAGTTGCTTTCAAATGTTTAGAGGCTAGTTGTTTTAGGGAGACTCTAATTAAAAATTAGATTTTTCCATGTTTGTATTTCATTTCAAAAGTCTAGAGCACTAAATTCAAATACAATGTTACAATTTTATATTTGTTCAAAAATACTTAGGAAGGGACTCAAAATTATAAGCATAATGAGTATACCACTAAAATTTTGATCTCATATTTCAAGAAGCTATTATTGTTGAAAATTTTCCATTACATTATTGTTGTTAGCTATACAATGATGGTTTTCTAAGGTCAAATATAGGCTCACTGTGTTTGGTTGTGCGCAGAGGGGTTCCACATCAGTCACTATCTCCTTTCTACCCCTATCTCGCTTATCCTCCTTCAACTTTGTTTCCTCTGTTTTTCCTATAAACTCTGCAAAATCGCCCTTTCAAACCTTAAGCCCTAGGCTCTTAACCCATGAACCCATGCCCATACGACCTTCTGCCACAATCACAAATTGCATCCATGTGTGTGCATAAAGGCCCAAACCCCTTGACTTCCGTCGATGCGATATTCTTAAAAACAGTTAATCCCTTTATCGGGTCCGGGTCTAATCGTTGATCGCAATCACACCCATGTGTGCGTAAAGGCCCAAACCCCTTGACTTCCGCCGATGTGATATTCTTAAAAGTGGTTAATTCCCTTATCGGGTCCGGGTTGTAATCACTATCGAAAATTGCATATGTATAAAGGCTCCTCCCCTTGACTTCCGCCGATGCGATATTGCGATGCGATCTAATCGCTATCGCAAATCACCCGACATAAATGCCCAAATCTATCAAAAGGAAAAAGCCGATCCGATCACTCCTCCGTCGTCCGATCAATTCTGCCAATATCCAACAACCTATGCCTATTTCGCTCTCATATCTCCTGTGTATCTTTTCTACTCAATCGGTGTCGGATGTGTCCCTTGGAGATCTGATGGATCATGTTTGTTCTCTCCCGTTTCCTCTTGATATCTCTCACCAAGTCATATCCATCGTTCGTCTGTGTGATTCAACAACTGATATTGTTCCCATCATACTCATGCCTCCACCATACTGTCCGCGCCCATAGCCTCTCCCGTGCATCTAAAGGAAGAAGGTGGCTAGTATCTAGCACTCAGAGTAATGGATCCTCAACAACCACATTTATCATGAAGAATGGCTGAGAAGGAAAGGACTGGCCTTGAGTAGATCACAACATTTACCAGTTATGGAACTTCTTCCATACAACACTCCACCTACTCGAGAAGGACAACAGAGCATCCGAGAAGATCAATTTTGTTCATTAAAGAAAATAGATTGTAACAGAGAATCTTTCAGAGAGTTAAGGTGGTTGGTGGTCAATTATGACCCCTCCATGCATAGAACAGCAGCATAGCTTTGTAATCAAACTCTATATATACCTAGAAAATAGATGTAATGAGGGTTGATGGTTGTTGTTTTAATGTAAGGTTCAACTTCTGGAGGCTGTAACTACTTTGATAGTTGCAGCGTCTGGTCTTCATTTTCAGCTAATACGAGCTTCTTTTGTTGTTAATTGCTCACTTTCCACTTCTATTCTATTGTAGGTTGTGCCTGTTATGCAGTTTTCATGTACTCTTGATGTTTTGCATTAGAGGAGCTGTCATCCTACCCCTGTGTTGAAGTCTTGCATGTATTATTGAATTTGTTATGCAAGTTTCTATTAACTTAGTTCTAGAGAGCTATCATCCTATTTATGCATTAGGAAATAGATTTGCAAACCTCTTTACTAGTTGTAGCCGGCCATCACATGGTCTTGTGCATCTGTTAGTGTGGTCAGTATTCTCCATGTTCACCTAATCCTCAGACTGTGAGTAATTGGTGGTCTAAAGCCTTGTAGTTTGGGGGTGTTCACCCATGTCTGGAGTTAAGCATAGTAGAAGTGGTTATCTGGCTTGAACAAGCATCATTCCTTCCTTTCATCCATTTCCAACATCATGTTGAGTTTGTAATGTTCCCAAGCATCTCTGAGAGACAACCTAGGAGAGTTTCTTGGGGTGATAACATTAATTGGTGTCGTTGTCGGGGAGAGGAGATTGAAGCTCAGCTTGCTAGGGAGACGACACAGTTCCAGCTTCGATGATAGACAAAGTCTGAGGTCATCTCTAGTTGTAATCATCTATATGGAAACTCCACTGGAGGAAGACCAACCTTTGGCAACTCCACATCATATTCCTGGCTCAATTTGTGAGACATACTCGAAGAAATCCTTAGAAATCACCAGCTGACCCAGTGCCTAACCCTGAGAAGATTGTTAAGCAAAAGAAAACATCACAAAAAGGAGCATCGGGATCAAGTAAGCCTAAGAAATTCTATGTGTCTCTGCAAGAGAAGGTCATAGTTGAGAATATATAATTCGAAGATATAGAGCCTAGTACTGCTAGTGAGAAAATTCCTTCAGAGATTCATACAACTCTTGGTTCATTTAGTTCCCATTTGGATCTTATTCCAAAGATAGTATCCCATACAGTCCGTAACATCCCTTTGTCTCTGTCATCCATCGCATTGTCCCATACTACTCAATATACCAGTATCCTTCGACATATCCCAGTCATGGTAGGCTAGCAAGCACCTACGAAGATATAAAGAATCATAGATGCTAGGTATGGACCCCTGGTCTTGCCTATCCCTTTGAATGCCATGCCTGTAGGAGAATATCAGAAATACATGCCTAAGTTTACTGGTACAGAAGGAGTAACAGTTAAAGAACACCTTGAGTCTTTCTATAGTTTTGCTGATAACTTAGATATAAGTGAAAATGATGTGTGGATGAGACTTTCTGTATAGAGACTTGATGGAGAGGCTAGAAATTGGTTCAAAGAATTTCCCCCTAGATCTATTGCTGATATTAAAGCCTTAGATGATGCATTTTTGAAGCAATGGGGAGATAAGAAGGACCTGCTATACTACCATACTAAGTTTCGAAACCTGAAGAGGGAAAATGGGGAATCATTACCCGATTTTAATAAGATATTTAATCATATGTATAGTAAGATACCAACTGAAGTAAAGCCTACTCCCACCTCTGCCAAACTCATTTATGCCAATTCTTTTGACTTTGATTTCTGCCTATTATTAAGAGAAAGAAGATGTGCCACTCTAGCAGATATGCAAGGTGCAGTCCCAGAAGTAGAGTCTAATATCATGGCTGTAGAAAAGCTTAAAAGTCATGGTAACAGAAGGAGGTAGAGAGGCAAGGCTTCTTCTTCCTCTACTTCATCTTCAAAACCAAAGCTAAAAAAAATGACTAGAATGATAGATTCATTAGTTGCTGAGATATCTAAGTTGAAGGTTGAACAGAATTCAGGAAAGACAAGGCTCCCAAATAATTTTGCTCAAAGAAATCCAAATCCATTCAGAAGATCAAATGAACAGTTGGAAATAATTCAGAGGGGTAAAGAAGCTAACGAAGATCAAAAGGTTAAATATCCTTTTCAAAATATGGTCATCGAGGAGGAGCACATTAAAGATGAGGATGAAATCAATTGTTTGGAAGATAAGGGAAGTGTTGCCTTTTTTACATTGGTTGCATATGAAGAATCTTTACTGCAAGAATGAGACAGTCATAGGTGGGACAGAGAGGCTATCTTGCAAACTGAGGAGCAACAAAGATATAATCTGAGGTCAAATGCAAAAAATGTCAAGGAGGATCCTACCCAAAGAGCTGTTGTCCAAACAGAGTCACAAAATAGCAAACAAAAAAGACCAGCAACTGATCCAGTCATTCTCAAAGAACCATTTCAAGAGGTAAGAGGTTCTGACAAGGTACCTTCCCCTTTCAGCTTTAAATCAGAAGTCCAGAAGTTAAAAATATCTATGCCTCTGATAGAGTTGGTAAAGAGTGAGGTGTTTAGAAAACCTATCCTTGAAGCTCTTAAGTTGAGAACCACACAAACTTCCACTGACTCTGTCAATTTGCAAGATGATATGCCTACATATGTGCTTAGCCCGATCACCGAACCTGCTGATGATAATTTACTATTATTTTATGTCTCCTTGACCATTCATGACAAAATCCTTCACAACTGCCTTCTAGATATAGGAGCCAGCCACAATCTGATGCCTAAAGTTATCATGGAAGAGTTAGGCCTTGACATCACGAGACCATATCATGATTTATTCTCATTTGATTCAAGAAAGGTGAAATATCTGGGGTTGATTAAAGATTTAGCCATTACCATAACTCAGTTGCCCATGAAGAGTATGATGATGGATATAGTGGTGGTAGATATCCCTCCCAAGTTTGGCGTGCTGTTATCCAGAGGGTGGATTAAGAGACTAGGTGGAACATTGCAGAATGATTTATCTGATGCCACTGTTCCAGTTTTTGGAGGAGAAAGCAGGAGATTGTAGAGAGAAGCACAACTAGCATATGTCATCAGTGATGAGAAGAACCCTTCTAATCATCCTATTTATGCTCTGGACACTGGTTTTGGAGCATGTATTCTCCAAATTGAGGAATCCCAGAAGGCCTCGATGCAGCTTAAGAAACCAACAACCCAGGCTGAGGAAGAACAAGGAAGTCAGGTTTGGGAGATGTACTTTGATGGAGCATGTTCCAGGGAGACTGCAGAAGCAGGGGTGGTGCTAGTATCTCCAGAACAAGAAAGTACACAACTGTCTTTTAAGTTGGCTTTCCAAGTCACTAACAATATAACATAGTATGAGGCTTTGATATTGGGCCTTAACGTAGCCAAAGGCAGAGGAATCAAAAACATAAAAGTGTTTGGAGATGCTGACCTGATCATTTCGCAAGTAAACATAAAATTTCAAGCAAAGCACCTAAGGTTGAAAGCATATAGAGATGAGGTACGAAGACTCAAAGATTCTTTTGATAATTTCTGTATTTCATATATCCCTAGAGCCAAAAATCAGCTTGTTTATTCCCTTGCTGTGTCTGCTAGCATGTTTATCCCTCGCATGCCTCCCAAACTAGTTTATGAAGTCCAAATGAAGTATAGATCATCATTTCCTGATAACGTCCACCATTCGAAAGTTTTTGAGGACGATGATGAAGTGAACAGATTCTTGCAAGTCATTGATGAATTTTCTGAAATGAAAATTGACCAAGAAAATGAAGCCTTGCAAGAAAGCCCCCAATTCTAGCTTAGAAATAAAATTGGCAAAGATAGTATTGTCCAGCTTCCCAGTAATCATATACCTAAGGGTTTTATTCCTCTAGAAAGACTGTTTGACTAGAATGATGTACCTTCTAAAGCTGCCCAAAATGAAGATCAGTCTGCAATCTGTAAGCATAATATAGGGAGTCCAGGTCAGCCTAGATACATAAATCTGTCCATGCATCTATTTGCTGACCAAAGTTCTGAATACTGCAATCTAATGAAGCAATTTGCTAATGTTTTTGCCTGGGAATATAGTGACCTGAAAACGTATGATAAGAAGATCATCCAACATAAAATCCCTTTAGAGAAAGATACCATACCTTTCAAATAGAAGCTAAGACCAATAAATCCTACGCTCCTTTCTCTGATTAAAAAAGAAATAAATAAGTTACTCGCTGCCAAGATTATAGTCTCTCTCAGATATTCGAAATGGGTAGCCAAATTGGTTGTGCTGAGGAAGAAAAGTCGAGAAATCAGACTGTGTGTTGATTTCAGAAACTTAAACAAATGCTCTAAGAAAGACAATTATCCCCTACCCAAGATGGAGCATTTGTTGCAAAAAGTCTCAGGAGCCAAAGTGATGTCTTTCCTCGATGGATTTTTTGGGTATAATCATATTGTCGTACATGCAGATGATCAAGATAAGACTGCATTCACCACTCCTTGGGGCACTTTTATGTATTCTAAGATTCCTTTTGGGTTGATGAATGTTGGAGCCACCTTTTAGAGAGATATGGTTATAGCGTTTGTGGGAGAGAAGGATAAATTTGTCCTTATCTACCTTGATGATATAACAGTATACTCCAGCAGCCATCAAAACCATTTGCAACATCTGAAAAAAGTGTTCCTGAAGTGCAGAAGGTTTGGGATTTCAGTCAATCCTAAAAAGTCACAGTTTGCTTTAGAAGAAGGCAAGCTATTGGGACATGTTGTTTTTGCTACAGGTGTTTGAATTGACCCAGAAAGAGTAAAAGCAATACAGACCCTGTCTATCCCAAGGTCAAAGAAGGACATCTAGTCCTTCTTGGGAAAGATTAATTTTGTGAGGAGGTTTATCCCAAATTTTGTAGAATTAGTGAAGCATATTACCTCCATGTTGAAGAAGGGGTCAGAAATCAAATGGACTAATGCAGAAAATTCTTTGAGTCCATTAAGAAATCTATTATGGAGGCTCCTACTTTAATCAGTCCAGATTACAACAAGGAGTTCCATATATTTTCTTTTGCCTCTAATGACACCCTTGCAGCAGTTTTATTGCAAGTAGATGAAGAGGGCTCAAAGCATCCAGTGGCATTCTTCAGCAAAACCTTAAGGGATGTTGAGTTGAGGTATAATATTATTGAGAAACAAGCATATGATCTTATTAAGTCTTTGAAATATTTCAGATTCTATATTCTACATTCCAAGTCAATTGCATATGTGCCCTCTACTGCAATAAAAGATGTCCTAACACAGCCTGATGTTGATGGAAGAAGGGATAAATGGATTGCAAAGTTGATTGAATTTAATATAGAAGTGAAGCCCACTAAGCTTATCAGAGGTCAGGGCCTTGCTAGACAATTGGCTAAATAAAATTGCAGAACATTGGACATAAATCTCATAAGCACAGATGCAGAAAAGGGTCAAACAAAAGAAGAGGAAACAACTGAACTAGAGAGAAAACAGTTGGTAGCAGAAAATATAGCTTCTTGTGATTGGTACTTTGCAATAGCTAATTTCTTGCTGAAGCTAGAAATCCCTCCAGGCTCAAGCACAAGTCAAGCCAGAACTATTAAGCTTAGGGCAGATAGATATTACATTAATGAAAATATGCTCTATTGGAGGGATCCATCTGGAATGCTTTTGAGGTGTCCGGACAAAGAACAACCAATGGAATTTATGCAGCACTTTCATTCCAGCATGTGTGGAGGACACCATTATTGGAAAACTACAACTCACAAGATCCTCAGAGTTGGGTACTATTGGCCCACCTTATTTTCTAATTTCTTTTCGTTTCTTAAATCTTGTGACAGGTGCCAAAGATTTGAAGGGAAATAGCAGTTGAAGTCCCTGACCTTTAAACCAATACATGCAAAAGGACCTTTTCAACAGTGGGGCTTGGATTTCATTGGAGAAATCAATCCACATTCTAGTGGCTAGCACAGATGGATATTAGTAGCCACTGATTATTTTACTAAGTGGATTGAAGCAATCCCTACTAGAAAGACTGATCATAATGTGGTCATGAAGTTTTTTATAGAGCATATCTTTACCAGATTTGGTTTTCGACACAAATTAGTCACAGAAAATGCAGTAGCCTTCAGGGCGAAAGAATTGGTGGATATGTGTGGTTCAATGGGCATTAAACTAGTTCATCCCACCTCATATTATCCTCAAGGCAATGGTTTAGCAGAATCTTCAAACAAAAGCCTGATTAGGATAATTAAAAAGCTGCTAGAAGACAACAAAAAGAATTGGGATTCTGAGCTCAAATATGTCCTATGGGCCGACAGAGTGACCATTAAGAAATTTACAGGGAATTCTCCATTCAGGCTGGTACATGGCACTGAGGTCGTGTTCCCAATTCAGTTGACTCTCCCTGTGGCAAAGTTCCTGTAGCAAGAACAGAATGAGGAAGAAGACATGGCAAAAAGATCACTGATTTGGCAGAGGTACATCAAATTAGAGAATAGCTGGTTGAAAAGGTTGTAGCACATCAGAAAAAGATCAAGGAAGCTTTTGAGAAAAGGACAAAAATAGATAATTTTCAGGTTGGAGACTTGGTTCTGAAGTGGGATGCACTGAAAAAAAATAAAGACAACCATGGGAAGTTTGATGCTTTCTAGACAGGGCCTTTTATCATTTCTCATATTCAAGGGAACAACACCTTCATACTGAAAAGTATGGGAGGAGAAGCAATTTTTGATGCCCCAGTCAATGGGCATTTTCTGAAAATTTATGTTGTTTGAGGTCTTGGGCCTTAAAATTGTAAATATGTTGTTGTATCAGTTTAGTGTAAGCACAGTTAGACTCCATGCCCACTGGAACACTAAGAATTTTTCTAATTTGTTTTCATAAAAAAGGCATTGATCTGCAGGTTCTTGAGACCTCACAAGGAGGATCTCATCCCCAGAAGGAGCCAGTGTTAGCTCTGCTATACAATGATGATTTTCTAAGGTCAAAGGCAGGCTCGCTTTGTTTGGTTGTGCACGGAGCGATTCCACATCGGTCACTATCTCCTTTCTACCCCTATCCCGCTTATCCTCCTTCAGCTCTGTTTCCTCTGTTTTTCCTATAAACTCTGCAAAATCGCCCTTTCAAACGTTAAGCCACGGGCTCTTAACCCATGAACTCATGCCCATACGACCTTCCACCACAATTGCAAATCACATCCATGTGTGTGCGTAAATGCCCAAACCCCTTGATTTCTGTCGATGCGATATTCTTAAAAACAATTAATCCCTTTATCGGGTCTAGGTCTAATTGTTGATTGCAATCGCATCCATGTGTGCATAAAGGCCCAAACCCCTTGACTTCCATCGATGCGATATTCTTAAAAGCGGTTAATTCCTTTATCAGGTCCAGGCTATAATCACTATTTTAAATGACATATGTATAAAGGCTCCTCCCCTTGACTTCTGCCGATGCGATATTGCGATGCAATCTAATCGCTATCGCAAATCACCTGACGTAAAGGCCCAAAGATATCAAAAGGAAAAGGCTGATCTGATCACTCCTTCACCGTCCAATCAATTCTGCCAAGATCCAATGACCTATGCCTATTTCGCTCTCATATCTCCCGTGTATCTTTCCTGCTTGATGGCCATCGGATCTGTCCACTAGAGATCTGACCGCTCACATTTGTTCGCTCTCGTTTCCTCCTGATATCTCTCGCTGAGTCATATCCTCCATTCATCTACGTGATTAAATGGCTGATATTTGTTCCCATCATACTCATGCCTCTGCCATACTATCTGCGTCCATAGCCTGTCCCATGCATCCGAAGAGAGAAGGTGGCCAGTATCTAGCACTCAATGTAATGGATCCTCAACAACCGCATTTATCATGAAGAATGGCCGAGAAGGAAAGGACCGGCCTTGAGTAGATCACAACATTTACCAGTTATGGAACTTCTTCCATACTAAACTCCACGTGCTCAAGAAGGATAACAGAGCATTCGAGAAGATCAATTTTTTTCATTAAAGCAAGCAGATTGTAATAGAGACTCTTTCAGAGAGTTAAGGTGGTTGGTGGTCAATTATGACCCCTCCACGCAAAGAACAACATCATATATTTGTAATCAAACTCTATATATACCTAGAAAATAGATGTAATGAGGGTTAATGGTGGTTGTTTTGATGTAAGGTTCAACTTCTGGAGATTGTAATTACTTTGATACTTGCAGTGTCTGGTCTTCATTTTCAGCTAATACAAGCTTCTTTTTTTGTTAATTGCTCACTTTGCACTTCTATTCTATTATAGGTTATGCCTATTATGTAGTTTTCATGTACTCTTGATGTTTTGCATTAGAGGAGTTGTCATCCTACCCCTGTGTTGAAGCCTTGCATGTATTATTGAATCTGTTATGCAGGTTTCTGTTAACTTAGTGCTAGAGAGTTGTCATCCTGTCTATGCATTAGGAAATAGATTTGCAGACCTCTTCATTGGTTGCAGCCGGCCATCCCATCGTCTTGTGCATCTACTGGTGTGGTAAGTATTCTCCATGTTCACCTATTCCTCAAACTATGAGTAATTGGTGGTCTAAAGCCTTGTAGTTTGGGGGTGTTCACCCATGTCTGGAGTTAAGCATAGTAGAAGTGGTTATCTGTCTTGAACACACATCATTCCTTCCATTCATCCATTTCCAACATCATGTTGAGTTTGTAATGTTCCCGAGCATCTCCGAGATACAACCTAGGAGAGTTTCTTGGGGTGATAACAGGTGTCAGTAGAAGACTTGGCTTTCTCTGTTAGAATCCTCTTTAAGTTCATTGTCCATGTTTATTTAATATGCATAATCAATATTTTCATGATCTCTAAGGATCATGTGTTGATCATGAACATCTCATTGAAGTTAACTAAAGTGCTTTGCTTGTAGTTTCATCTGAATAATAGCAATTGAGTAGGCTATCATAAAACAAAACAATGATACCATAAGCATTTTAGTGCATCAGAAGCAGTGAGTAGATTTGGAGTAGGTTGCAAAAGTGTGCACTCATCCAATGTATGGACTCTTTATCAATAATATCTAATAAGAAAGAAACAAAGAAGTCATTCTAGGTTGAAGCAAAGGAGGAAGAGATTGTCCACTAGTTAAGAGATCAAATAGAAGTTGAATGACAAAGTTCTCCTCACTATGAAGAAGAATAAAAGGACGATGGTAACCCTATTATTCCCCATTAAGATTATGAAATTTAAATTTATTTGTCTTTTAGAGGTCTATGTGAACATGTAGAGAAACATGGAAGATCTATTTTATAATGGGATGTAGACTAATGTGTAATATCCTTTTGTAGTGCTATAGAAGCTTCTAATGTACTCACGAGAATATACTCACAAGACAAGTGTTATTTGATTGAAAACACTCAAAATCAACCACATAAAAATAAACACATTATATAGAAATTCTAAATTAATACAAAACCTATAATAATTACAAATAATAATAATGAAAAAACTTTAACAAAAAAGAATCAACCAATTGTAGAACATCATATGAAAAGTTTCTCACTTTATAAATTTATCATTATTTAAAATAAATCATTAACTTATTTTTTTCTTTGGTTTGTCAAGAGTTCTCCATAGATTATTTCAGCCTTGACCTGTAGCTTGAAAAAGCACAATCCATATGCGACTAGGAAAAAGCATAATAGAAAGGCAACTAGGATCACACGTGTGACTTTTACATCATAGAGTAACTCAAGAGTACAACCCATATCACGATCTATTCTATACCTCTTATGCAAATCAAAAAAGATTTTATTATTTAAAACATTTATTATTATTTCCTTAAAGTTGAAGGTTAATTTATTTTATTAGGGAAACAATTTTTTTTAATTATTTTTCAAAGAAAACATATACTTTAATTTTGTATGATTAATTTTGTTGAAATGGGTTTTATTTTTGAATTGTAATTTTTTTTGAAAATCTTTTTTTATTTTTTTGTCTTAATACAGCATTATAAAATGTAATTGTTTTAAATGACAAAATTATTTATTTTATAACTTATTAATTTATTTCATTTTATTAAGGGAAATCTTCTTGTGTTAAGTTCAAGAAAACATGATGAATAGTATAATGGTTAAAATATGTGTTAAATGATAGGAGGTGGCAAGTTCAAAATTAAAAGGATAGTGTAGGTATGTAATGTAAGTTGTTTCGTTATTGTTCTTTAAAGAAAACTATGCTACCTAGATAATTTTAATAAAAAACATATTTTCATTAAAAATCATTGTTATTTAAGAAAAACTATACCATCTAAACAATTGATAGTCTATTAAAAAGACATACTGTCATAGTCTATAAAAAACATACTTTCATCACCTATTGGAACAAGATCTTGGCCAAACAAAATTAATTTTAAATATTCTACATTCACAACGTACTATGCGTTGGAAGATATTGATTTTTTGTGAATACAATGTAAGGAATTGAATGTAAGAAAATAGAATGTAAGAGATGCAAGGGATTGAATGTACAATGTACTATGGGTTGGAAGACATTGAATCTTTGAAAATGCAGGAACAGTCCGAGAAGGAGTCGGAGTTTGGCGTCGGAAAATGAAGAGGAACAGAGACATATTTGACGGAACAGTTTCTCAAACACATTTTCTTTTATTTACGCGCAGAAAACAAGCAGGAAAGCAATGAGTACTTGCTGTACACCTTTTATTGTATTTGTTTTAATATTTTTTTATACCAAATAACTTACTGGTTGACCTCGCCACTGCGCTCGGTGCGTCATGGAAATTCCACACTGGCAGGGTCGACGCTGCAGGGCTCTTCAGGCGATCTCTTCGACGGAATTCAGTGAACAGGAACCATATGCAAACACCATATTGAGCTTTTGAGTTTTCTGAGTTTTCGAGTTTACTCCCGAAAGTATGAGTTTTCAGTTTTTACAGTAAGGCGTCTGAACTTGAGTTTTGAGTCCACTTGAGTTAGACCGCTCTTTATTTTCACTTTACCCTCCAAAATGTGGGTTTGAATTAGAGTCTTGTAATAGAGCCCATGGTAGAGAGTGCAAGTTACTCGAGAGTTCAACGCAGGGACGTGTATATAGCTAGTTTGATCCACATGCAGTTGGAATGGCTTCAACGCACATTATTTATATCTATATGTTATATGCAGATTAACATGCATGTACATAATATAGCCATATAAATACGTGATGTATATATACCACAGTTTTAAATTGATGTTTAAACTGCTGTGCGGATGCTTACGTATCATGCAAATAGAAATAAAATAATTATACTTCATAATACTATTAAAATAAGATTAAAAAATGTGATTAGAATTTTTAATATTTAAAAATTTATATATAAGTAAATTTTTCAGTATCCAAAAAACTGCGTAATATATTATTATTTTTTTAACTAATTAATTAATTAAAGTATATTCATTTTAATTTTAGTTTTTCAAGCGATGGAATTTATGGTGTAAATGTTTTTTCTTGAGTCTAAAAGTTGAGGAAATGTTTACATCTTAAGAGATTTGATCTTTTTGGGTGCTTGATACATACATGGGTATGATGAATCTAGGCTGGTTTTAGTTGTGTGTGGTCATAAAAAAATATTGTACATTCAAATATTCTCACCATTCGAGATATGCTAAATATGTTTAAGATTAATATAGTCATTTTATTTTAAAATTTTCTCATTCACTATTAAAATCTTGAAATTGTAGCATAGAAACCAATGCATGCCATCAATAACTTTATTTGTTGTTACAATAAAATCAATGCATCTAGTGCAAGCAATCAAATAAGATTAGAAATCGACGTCCATACTCAAATCACTGCATCTAGTACAAGCAATCAAATAGGATTATAAATCAAAATCCACTTTGAAGCCAATGCATCGAGTGTGACCAATCATATAGGATTAGGAATAAACATCTACAGTGAAATTAATGCATCTATTTAAGTGAATAACATTGTATCTCCCCTCCATCTCTCTCCCATCCCTCTCTCCCTCTCTTGCAAACACTCCCTTTCTCTCGTGTTCCCTCTATTTCCCTACCATCTATATGTATGTTTCCTTCCATGTCTCCTTTGTCTCTCTATCTCACCTCCCCAAGCACAAACCCCCCCTCTCTCTCCATATCTATTTATCTCTCCCTCCATCCCACTATATTTCTCTCTCCTTCCCTCTCTCATACCTTTATCTATATCTCCATCTCTCTCTATCTCTTATTCTTTGTCTCTCTATCCCATCCCCAAAACAAACACACCTTATATCTATATCTATCTATCTCTCTCACACTCCCTCTTCCTCTCCCTCTCTCTCCTCCCCTTCTCTCCTTATCCCTTCCCCTTATCTCCCTGACTCTCTCCTTCTCTCTCTTCCCTCCCACTCTCATCCCTGCTCAGTCTCTCTCCACCTTTCTCTCTCTATATTTTTCTTCTTCCCTCCCTCTTTCCTTCTCTCTTAATATTCCTATATCTCTTCCTTCTTCTCTCTCCCTTGCTCTCCCACCTCCATTTATCTTCCCCCCCCCCCCCCCCCCCTTTCCACACACACACACACCCACACTCCAACTCGGAACTATTTCACTATCTCCCTCAACTGCTCCCATCCATGTTCCTCTTCCCCTCCCTCTCCCGCTCTCTCTCCTCTCTCGCTCTCTCTCTACAATCTGCCCTTACAACCACTCTTAATGAGTGATTGTTGATATAGAGTTAAGATGGATCCATGTTGGTTTACGTAATTTTTATGATTATTTTAAATCTTGACAAAATGAGATGTATTATAAGATACTTCTTTTGATGTTTATTAGGTCATTTAATTTATATAATTATCCCACTTTAATTTTAAATATTACAATTTAACATGAATATTTTCCTACAATAAATTATAAAACACCTCTTAACACAACCAATTTTAAACAAAAAATTAAAACCAAACCCTTAAAAATAAAATAAAATCTAATCACATATTGATTAAAATTTACATCTTAAGTCTAATGATATGTCTTAATATTAACTCTAATCTTAAATCATACTCTCATAAATAACATATTTACCATCAATTACTTCCCACCATAATTTAAGCAAGTTTTTTCCAAAAAATAGAGGGAAATAAATAATATACTTAGGAGTCACTTCCCACAATTATTTATGCTTTCCTCAACAATTTTGTAGGAAACAGACTATAAATGTGTAGACTTAATCTATTAATATATCCACTTGAAATCTCAATTTATTAGCTCATTCCAAGAAATACTATAGGATTCAATTTGCATGTTGACCACTATTAATTTAGCATTGACTAGTGTAGGTTTTAATTTTTTTATGTAGTTTCTCACATAGCATAATTTCTAAAGTGGTAGGGACTAAGCTACCCTACAACACTTATTTTAATTTATATGGTATAATAGATCTTAAAGTATATATACTATTTATATGTGATATGTATATTATGATTTTCTTTTATCTTAAAGATTGTTCATAGTTTTACTTATAAAAAAAGAAAATAACAATATAACAAATTGAATTTTATTATTCCGGATTACTTTTAATCTTTAATAATTAATTGATTTGACATGTAAATGTTAAAAGTTAAAATTTTACGAACGTTTGTGTTTATACATCTAGCCTTGCATTGGCTATAGAGCACCTCTTGGCACAATTAATTTACGTTTAAATTAACTTTTTAACATTTATTTTATAACCCATAATAAATGTTAAATAATGGGATAAAAAATGTTTATATGTTGATAATATAGATATATAATGATGGTATTGTTGAATCAACTCTTAGAGTATTTGTCTTGAATTCGTAGATTTTCTACTTATCATATCACACTAAAATGAAGTAATTAAAATCTTCATCACAAAAAAACCAATCTAGATTAGCCTACATTGTCATAGTGTGTCCTTGTTAACCAAAAGTTTGGAGGTTCCTTCTAATGTTAAATTAAATTTATGACCCGGACATAATATAAATGTTATTAAGAAATATTCCACATAATGTAACTAATCTTATATGGCTTCTTATTTCCCTTTCCATGCTAAAGTTGATAAGAGGGGACCTTTTTGTGTCCTTCGTATTTTCACATTTCCTTTATGTCTAAGGTTCCACCAATTCATTTTTTCCTCTGCAAATGTTCTTTAGTTTACCATTCATTTCAAAGGACATGTTCATAGATACTCACTATGTTAATCAAAAGATGACCTTGTTTATATGCTGAGAATGAACATGCATACATGGCGAGTTACGGTGACTATTGACTATCTCAAATAAATCATTAGGATATTTGGAAAATTTCAATTGGACATATTTCTAGAGATTTCTTACCATTCAAATGGTCTTCCCATTAGGGTATTTTTAGGCATGGCCATTGACAACCTTTTAATTGTCCACCCAACATATTGTTGTACCTTTTCAAAATAACCTTTTTCTCATTCCCCTAGTAAGTCATTGGGTCAAATTTGAAAAAAAAAAAAAACTGAATACTCCTAATAGATTCATCAAGCCCACTTGAAAAATTATCATTTATTTATCCATCATAAATCATTGCGCCCATCCTAGAAATCCACAATTGAAATAAGAAATAAGCCCACCAGGCTTGTTAGAAGGTTGTAATCAACCACTTTTAAGAGGAAATTATTTTAGTACACCTAATAAGCCATCAAGCCAACTCAATAGAACATATTTTGATTACCTTCAACTTCCCATCTTGAAAGGGGCACATTTGAACAATCCCAACTAGCGATCAAGTCAACTCAAAATAAAAATATTCAAATATTCCCAACAAATTATAAAAGTATTTGAAAGAACAATATTTGAATGTCCCTGTGAACTTATTAAAAATATTAATAAGAAATAAAATTAAATCAAAAGAACAATATTCAAATGTCCATAATAAAGTATTAGAATAGTACAAAAGAAAAACATTTGAATGTCCCTAATAAGACATTTGTGCAACTTGAAAGATTGGCATTCAGATGTATTTGATAACCTCTATTGAGCCTCTTTCAAAGATGTCAATTTTAAATTATGGAATTTCAGACATTTCAAATGATCTCATTGAGAATTTTTCAAACATGTCCTTGACGTAGCAAAACAATTCATGGGTCCCTTTAGACAAGACTAAATACCATCAAAGACTCAAAAATTGTCCCAATAGGTCATTAAACCTCTTCCCAAAAAACTTCTAGTTAAACCACTTTGAACATAATATTATGGAGTATAATAAGAAGGGATTTTCAAACCATTCAAATAAATACTTTTAATGAAACAACGACTAATTTGCCTAACTTGAAGAAACCCTTTAAGATAAACAACTAGAGGTCCACACAAAACCACTATTCAAAATTAATATTACAAATGCACAAAAATGATTAGACTATGTTATCACATTGTTTAGTCTGAGATTTTTTTGAAACCATTGACAGTGGGTGTTTCAGCCCGAATTTGTAATAAACAAGGTTAAAACAATGACAACGGGAGTGTCAGCGAATTTTTGTAAAAATGATCAGTTAAAACTCTATTTTTTCCTGTAAAAGACAGTAAATTTGGGTGCAACTTTAGAACAACTGGAAACCAATTCTCCAAATATGAAAGAGTCTTCTGTCGAACAAGGAGCCATTAACAAAAATCTCTCTCAATTTTTACACAAGTGTCACGGTTTGTAATATCTCAATGGACATTTGAAATCCTATTTTTCAATATTTTGAAATCATGTTTGAGTAACTGTTAAAAAAATCAGATTCCGAACAAATGAGAACCCATATTTCAAAAATGAATGTTTTTTTTGTCCTTAACTGGTCCGTTTAAAAAAACCTCTCTCTATTTTCTAACATCTTTCAAGGTTATGGATTTTCTAAGGCATCACTCAACCCTATTTTTCAGGATTTCGTGAGGAAAAATCTCATGGACAATTGTTGACTTGGATGCCACCTCATCAAATTTGAATTGGTCATCCTTATCTCCAGCCATGAATCTAGTACACCATGATCTTTAGATGTAGATAGGCTTGCAAAGATGTGTATGTGCATGTATTTGAGAGGTACACTTTATCTCTTTTATTTTTAGCGATTTGTAATTAAGAATATGCTAAAAACTTGTTTTAGTTTGTAGACTTTTCTATAAAGACAGGTTCTGAAGAATGAGAAGGGGATGGAATTTTTGACAGGAAAACTCCAATTATTTCTTGATCATGTTGAGAAGTTAGATTTGCAAGAGCTAATTTTTGCTTGTCATGAGTGTCCTTTATGTCCCACTGGTACCACACTTGTGAAATACTTCTCTCCAGCAAGCATTGTACCATGGCACCAAAGAGAGATGGTTCAAGAAAGATGACTGAAAGAAGTACTAACGAAGTAGTTGGGAAAGAACCAATTAACTTACCAATACATGAAGACACTGAACTGTTCATAGAAAAGGAGTCAATACTAACTTTACAACAAGTCTAGCAGCAATAACAGAAGGCAGAAATATAGTACAAGGTCAGGGAAAGAGTAGGTCGTTGACATAATAGAGGAATAACAACATTGCAGAGTGAAAGTGTTTTACATCTTCGTGTAGACATCTTTGGCAGCAGAAGCAAAAGGGAAGAAAAGGACAAAGATGGAAGATCAGAGGAAGAGAGAAAAGTAGAGCTTATAGGTACTAGAATAGAGATTGCAGAAAGCAGAACAAGAATCGAAGGAACAATGGGAGATGAGGAGGAAAGAATGGGAAGAGAAGCAGAAAGAGAAAGAAGAAAAAAGGTAAGGTGTAAGGCTACACATTATCTGTAGCCTCTATACACTCTTTCAATCACATGTTCAGAGAATTATGACATGATTTCATTCCTTATGACCATATAACACTTCATTAAAAAAAATTAAAATTGTGAAAAGCACCTCATGAATGAATTGATCACTTTTATGATCATTTTCTTCATTATTGTTTTGAATTTGCAGAAGAAGAAGTTAAATGGAAATTTATGGAAGGAAGATTTCAATATCTTGTTTACATCTCTGAGAATTGGCACAATTTACAAACTTCTGACTCTCTCGTGACATACCTCGGTGTTGGAGCTTCTACATTTAAGACAGATGTTGTTTTTGTCCCAAGTGACCCCTCATCCCCTTCTCATGAAATAGCTCTAGCTCCATAGGAAAAGGTGGGAGAAGTTGTCAACCCACCTATTTAACTGTCACCATCTCCTCCTACCCCACTTGCTCTATATTTCTACGCATATTTGGATTGCAAGCCTGATTATTGTTAGGTGGTATCGTCCCCTCGGTCTCTGTCCACTGGTTCCTTTAATACTCTGAATTTTGGTGTGTTGTGTTCATTTTTTTTGGATTCCACATGTGATGTTCACAAGGATCAAGTTGCGAATGGATTTGGCGTTGGATAACCAACCTGTGCTGTCATTTTTTATGAGTATGTGTGGGAGTCTAAACAAGAAGTTGTGGTGAAGGGCAACCTACTTTTGTCCGCACCTCGTCCTCTTTATTGTGACATCTTCTGTGATTTTTCCATTTCTGTTTCCTCTTATGGAAATCCATATCCGAATGTTTCCACTTCCAAACATTCATAGAAGGTGTGTGATGTCAGTATGTTATTTGATTGCAGAGAGGAAAAATCTATCTATCTATCAGAATCATGAGGATGTCATTGTCCATCTTCAATTTTTTGATCGGGGTTGTCAAGATCTTTTCACTCATTCATTTGATCCTAATTTTGATTCACCTACTATTGATATTTATAAGCGACTGGTATTTGATGATCCATATTCAGATGAAGTGGAAACTCCTCAAAATGTCGAGGCACTTTAGCCCAAGCTAATGGTTATGTCAAGTTCTCGTAGCCTTGAGGTCAGTTCCACTTCTGATAAAAGATATGTTGAATCTCCCTAGTCTCCTCATCACTCTCTTGTTCACATTGAAAATCAATCTAATTCATAGTTCTCACATCCTCCACCAAAATAACAAGATCATATTTCTCATGCATTGGACGAGTCATACGTAGCAAGAATTGTTGCAAAATAATTGTTTTTTTCTTTCTTCATGTTTGCTCGCTTTTCAAGTTCGAAGGTGTGTACATGCTTGTCGTCCACGCGCAATGTGACAAAACACCATGTTATTTCTATAGAGTGCCTTTCATGTGCTTTAAATATTTTCTTTTCTGTGGATGCATTCAAACTTCTAATGATTTGGTATGCATTGTTTTATCTTTCTTGTCTCTTGGTATGCTTGAACATATTTCTTGTCAATCATGCTATCATCTACATGGTTTAACCAATGTGGCAGTGGCTGCATTGGAAACATCACTTCACGTGAGTTGGCCCATGCTTTGCATAGATTAGGATTAGGAATAGTCTTTGATTTCCTCTTTTGTTCTACTTACTATGTTTTGCTTCATCTTACTTCTTTCCTTTGCTTGTTTGCTTATGCACCCATAGGATTAGTTTCCCCATGAAACCATGTTTCACTTATTGAGACAAGCAGGGTGAAATAAAAGAGGACTTGTACAACTATCAACACTGGATTATTTATCTATTCCCTCTCTTTATGGAGACCATGTATTTATTCTGAGAAATGATACCCTAATGGAAAATACATTCCTTTTAGAGAGAATCATAGTGAAATTGCGATGCTTGCACTCTTAACTTGTACCACCTACTCTAATCGATTTTCTATATTTGGTTAACCCTTGTCAACTCAGTTAAGTAGAGTAAGGAGAGGGGGGAAACTTTAACAATTCTGTCAAAGCTATATATAAACGTCCTTCTCTGAAGGGACAACTCTTCTTCTCTCAATAATTCGGTATCCCTCTTTTGCCTCATGAAATAAATAAGTTCCTATGCACAGTTCTTTGAAAAATGAAAAATGAAATGAAAAAATGAAATAAAGGTGAAAGAAGAGAAAGGCTTCCTGCATCGAGAGGTGAAGAAAGTAAATTTGTGTGGTACTGTCGAGGCTAGCAGTGGAGCAATGCTTATGTTCCTAAAGTGACTACGTCGAGGTATTGTCGAGGCCTACTAGCAGTGGAGCAACACTAGAGATGAAACTAAAACTCTGACAATTTCAAAATTTCATTTTTGAAACTAAAACTAAGAGGAAAACACGACTTAATTTCAAAATTTCATGATTGATGCATGATGTTTAACATGAATGAACATGGTGCACATCACGGACGCGGATACCTAACGGAGGTCGACGCAAGTGTTGCCGAAGATAAGACGGGTCATCGGATGCCGGATGCGCACGTCGAGGTGGCGATCTCGCTCAACTGCTACTTTCCATTCTCCGTGAACTGAATGAGAATGTTTTCTAACCAGTTACCATTCCCGGGCAATTCCTCCGCCTTGGTAGACTACTTCATTCTTGAATGGAATCCAATGGAACGAGTTTTGGAGGCTGGGGTAGGAGCCTGGAATAGAACGGACTATGCACCCATAAACAAAGGATGGACTATGCATTGGGAAGTTGCAAAGCTAAAAATGGGAAAACACTTTGAGATTAAGTGGATTGTGGATCTTTTAAATATTTTGAGATAGAGTGTGGATTTTCAAAATATTTCAATACCATGGATAAGGTTAATTATTTGAACTGATTCATGTTTTTTTGAATTAGTTTTTATCCTCAAGGAAATATCAATGATATTCAAATTATTTAATCAAGAATAGGGATCCGATCAGTGAGTATATACGATTCTGTTAGTTGTTGTCCACCGCATTCTCACCCAGACGTCCCAAGTTCAATTCCGAGGAAGGGACATTTTTGCACCCTGGCGTCGCGAGTAATTCGATGCCGGGGAGGGGACATATTTTCACCGTGGCACCTCGACTCCCGAGTTCGATTCAGGATCAGGGACATATTTTACGGAACAGTTTCTCAAACACATTTTATTTATGAGTAGAAAAAAAACAAGAAATCAATATAAGTATTAGTTGTACGCTTTTTAGTGTATTTATTTTAGTATTTTTCTTGAATTCATAGATTTTGGACTTATCATATCATATTAAAATGAAGTGATTAAAATATCTACCACAAAATTCCAATTTAGATTAGCTCATATCGTTATTATATGTCTTTATCAACCAAAAGTTTGGAGGTTCCTTCTATTGTTAAATTAAATTTATAACCCAAACATAATATAAGTGTTATTAAGAAATATTCCATATAGTGTAATTGCTCTTATATGGTTTCTTATTTCCCTTTCCATGTTAAAGTTGATAAGAGGGGACCTTTTGGTTTCTTTTGTTTTTTCACATTTCCTTTATGTCTAAGGTTCTACCAATTCAATTTTCCTCTACAAATGTTCTTTACTTTATCATTCATTTCAAATAACATGTTCATAGATACTCACTATGTTAATCAAAAGATGACCTTGTTTATATGTTGAGAAGGAACATGCATACACGACCATTTATAGTGACTATTATCCTAAATAAATCATTAGGATATTTGGAAAATTTCAATTGGACAAGATCTCTTACCATTCAAATGATCTTCCCATTAGGATATTTTCAGATATGGTCATTGACAACTTTCTAGTTGTCCACCCAACATATTGTTGTACCTTTTCAAAATAACCTTTTTCTCATTCCCCAGTAACTCATTGAGTCAATTTGAAAAAAAAATGAATACTCCTAATAGATTCATCAAGCCCACTTGAAAATTATAATTTATTTATCCATCATAAATCCTTGGGCTAATCCTAGAAATCCACATTTGAAATAAGAAATAAGCCCACCATGCTTGTTAGAAGGTTGTAATAAACCACTTTTAAGGGGTAAATATTTAGTACACCTAATACGCCATCAAGCCAACTCAATAGAACATATCTGATTACCTTCAACTTCCCATCTTGAAAGGGGCACATTTGAACAATCCCAACTAGCGATCGAGTCAACTCAAAATAAGAATATTCAAATATTCCCAACAATTTATAAAAAAATTGAAAGAACAATATTTGAATGTCCCTATGAACTTATTAAAAATATTAATAAGAAATAAAATCAAATCAAAAGAACAATATTCAAATGTCCATAAGAAAGTACTAAAATAGTACAAAAGAAAAACATTTGAATGTCCCTAATAAGACATGTGTGCAACTTGAAAGATTAGCATTCAGATGTATTTGATAACCTCTATTGGGACTCTTTCAAAGATTTCAGTTCTAAATTATGGAATTTGAGCCGTTTCAAATGATCTCATTGAGAATTTTCCTAACATGTTCTTGACATAGAAAAACAATTCATGGGTCCCTTTAGAAAAGATAAAATACCATCAAAGACTCAAAAAATTGTCCCAATAGGTCATTAAACCTCTTCCCAAAAATTTTCTAGCCAAACCACTTTGAACATAATATTATGGAGTATAATAAGGAGGGATTTTCAAACCATTCAAATAAATACTTTGTAATGAAACAATGACCAATTTGCCTAACTTGAAGAAACCCTTTAAGATAAACAACCAGAGGTCCACACCCCACTATTCAAAATTATTATTACAAATGCACGAAAATGATTGGACTATGTTATCACATTGTTTAGTCTGAGATTTTGTTTGAAAGCACTGACAATGGGTGTTTCAATGCGAATTTGTAATAAACAAGGTTAAAACACTGACAACGGGAGTGTTAGCAAATTTTTGTAAATGGTCAGTTAAAACTCTATTTTTACCTGTAAAACACAATAAATTTGGGTGCGGGTTTAGAACAGCTCGAAACGAATTCTCCAAATATGAAAGAGTCTTTTGTCGAAGAAGGAGCCATTAACAAAATATCTCTCAATTTTTACACAACTGTCATGGTTTGTAATATCTCAAAGGATATTTGAAATCCTATTTTTCAATATTTTGAAATCCTGTTTCAGTAACTGTCAAAAAAATCAGATTCCAAACAAATGAGAACCCATATTTCAAAACTAAAAGTGTTTTTTGTCCTTAACTGGTCCATTTAAAAAAACCTGTCTCTATTTTCTAACATATTTCAAGGTTATGGATTTTCGAAGGCATCACTCAACCCTATTTTTCAGGATTTCGTGAGGAAAAAGCTCGTGGACAATTGTTGACTTGGATGCCACCTCATCAAATTTGAATTGGTTATCCTTATCTCTAGCCATGAATCTAGTAACAACATGATGTTTATATGCAGATAGGCTTGCAAAGATGTGTATGTGCATGTATTTGAGAGATAGACTTTATCTCTTTGATTTTTAGCAATTTGTAATTAAGAATATGCTGAAAACTTGTTTTAGTTTGTAGACTTTTCTATAAGGACAGGTTTGAAGAATGAGAAGGGGTTGGAATTTTTTGATATGAAAACTCCAATTATTTCTTGATCATGTTGTGAAGTTAGATTTGCAAGAGCTAATTTTTTCTTTCCATGGGTGTCCTTTATGTCCCACTGGTACTAAACTTGTGAAACACTTCTCTCAAGCAGGCATTGTATCATGGCACCAAAGAGAGCTAGTTCAAGAGAGATGACTGAAAGAAGTACTACCTAAGCAGTTGGGAAAGCACCAATTAACTTTCCAATACATGCAGAAATTGAACTGTTCATAGAATAGGAGTCAACACTAACTTTGTAGCAAGTCTAGCAACAATAATAGAAGGCAACAATCTAGTACAAGATCAAGGAAAGAGGAGGTTGCTGACGCAATAGAGGAACAACAAAGCTGTGGAGTGAAAGTGGATTCAATCTTTGTGCAGGCATCTTTGGTAGAAAAAGCAAAAGGGTAGAAGAGGACAAAGATGGAAGATCAAAGGAAGAGAGAAAAGTATAGCTTACAAGTAGCAGAACTAAGATTACAGAAATTCGAACGAGAATCGAAGGAAAAATGGGAGATGAGGAGGAAAGAACAGGAAGAGAAGCAAAAAGAGGAATAAGAACAAAGGTAATGTGCAATGGTAGAGAAAACAGTACCACTACAGGTTGATGAGCTAGAAGAGCCAGTGGTTCAGGAAGAGAGTGAACAGATGCAGGTTCGCTCATCAATGCTAAACACAAGAATCAAGTATGGCTAGAGATTGATGAGTACGTGGAGAAGCTAAGATGAGAGGCTAGCAGGGAAGACTTGGAGCTGAATGCATATAACGTGCAAAAGTACATCAGTGGTCTTGCCAAAATAAACAAGAAGCTACTCATGCTTCATAATGAGTTGGATACAGCTTTCCAGACTATATACCCAAAAGTTATGATGGCAAGATTTTTCTATTAGAAAGACACCATCAAGCAGTTCGGGGACATCATCACAGAGTACCAAGCTTGGCATCAGTACATGGCCGAGAAGCATCAAGTGGAGGTTATTGAGTTGGTATTTCCCCAAACTTTTGAGTTATAGTGTTTTGTCTTGTTAGGTTGTATCTAGCCTATTTTGTCTCACATGGGTACATGTGGAAAATGTAAAATTATTTGTAAATATGTTGTTAGTGAGATTCCAAGCGTCATTAGTGGAATGTGAAAAATCATTATGTAATGTAATGGGTTATTTCTAAAAAATTTGAAGAGTCATGAGGGTAGTCAAAGAGTCACAAAGGGGAATGTCAAGGGTCACCCCACCCTTTGTTAGAAATAGAACCTCATAAGTCATAGAACAGGGTTGTTGGTGGCCAAGCTTTTGGCTAGGCTTAGGCTTAGAGAAGGCTTGGGAGTATTATGACGAGACTTGGCTTCTCCACATCGTAGAGCGAGTATACTTATTTGGAGGAGAAAATGTTCTTAACTGTAATGTTCCACTATTGGGGTTAGTGGTTGTTAGTGGTGTATGTATGGATGGAACTTTCACTTATAATAATAATAACAGAGCGAACACGGTTTCATGCATATGTTGTTACTGTAGTTTGACTATTCTGGTTGCTTTAGCAACACATTTTTTTTAATTTATGCATTTTCTTATGAACTACTTTGTATGCAATTGTATGAATCTTATTGAATGTGTGTTATTGGATTAACCCATCGCTTTAACCTGTGAAATATTTTGCATGTTCGCATGTGATGTTATTCTACTTGTGTGTTCCTTTCAAGTTGCATACTATTACAGGCTTCTAAGGGACATATTTCCTTCTCCCCTCCGAGTGTTAGAACCCCCATGTATCTCACTTGACTTGCGGCAAGTTCACACACTTTCTTCCACCCAAAGTCATCATACTTATCTATATGTTCTACCGTGGTCAAGGCACTACATTACCACCCATTGTTGGGACTCCTACTCCAAATGGTCTAAGGTCTAGTTGGGACATGTTGTCAGGGAGATCCCCTAAAAGTTTGATGGGTCCAACACCATCAACATTTCTGGATCTAGAAGGAGGGATAGATGAAAAGTTGATCCCTTGAAGTCTATTTTTAATTTTTTCACATCGTACATGACTTAGATCTCAATCAAAACCCCAACATGTTTTTCTCACACTATTGATTTCGATGTGTCAGCAAATGTTATAGATGACTTGTCAAGATACAAATTTGATGGTGAAAATGGAACACGTCGTTTAATTCACACAATTTCCATTTTGGGATTTTTTGACAGGAATGATGTCCCATCGGATGACTTCTCCTATGGGTTTTTCGTGTTCACATTTGAAGGGCACATCAAGAAATGGTGTCACACATTTCCTGTAGCCTCTATACACTCTTTCTATCACATGTTGAGAGAATTATGACATGCTTTCATTCTTTATGACCATATAACACTTCATTAAAAAAAAAAAATTGTGAAAAGCACCTCATGGATGACTTCATAACTTTTATGATCATTTTCTTCATTATTGTTTTGAATTTCCAAAAGAGGAAGTTAACTGGAAATTTATGGAAGGAAGATTTCAATATCTTGTTTACATCTCTAAGAATTTTCACAATTTACAAGCTTCTAACTCTCTTGCGACATACATCGGTGTTGGAGCTTCTACATCTGAGATGGATGATGTTGTTGTCCCAAGTGACCCCTCATCCCCTTCTCATAAAACAACTCTAGCTCCACAGGACAAGGTGGGAGAAGTTGTGAACCCACCTATTCAACTGTCACCATCTTCTCCTACCCCACCTGCTCTAGATTTCTATGCATATTTGGACTACAAGCCTGATTATTGTTACGTGGTCTCATCCCCTTGGCCTCCGTCCACTAGTTCCTCTGATACTCCAAATTTTGGTGTGCTGTGTTCATTTGTTCTGGATTACACATGTGATGTTCATTAGGATCAAGTTGCGAATGGAGTTGGTGTTGGGCATGTTAGGTTCCTATACCAATAGGAGTCATAATTTTGAAAGAATAAGGTTAAGCCTTGTAATATTGTACATACCTTTGCTTTCTGCAAATGTTTTCCATATTATAAAATTAAAATATGTAAAGAGGGTATGTCCTAAAAGAAAAGTCAAAGGACAAAAAGAATAAGAGAAGGTCAAAAAATGAAAATATATGAACCCAAAAAACAAAAGGAGACCATGAAAGTGTGCAAGTCTAAATGCCACTACTATTTACTTTTATGCATAATAATGATTGTGTGCAACTTTTTATTCATGCCACAATCCATGGTAATCAAATTGTATAATCTTGGTTATTTCATGCTTTGATTTTTATGTTTATAGTTAGAGAATAAAATCTGACCAAATATTTTAATCTTGGTAGATCATAGATAGGTAGAGAAAATAAAAGGAGCTCATAAGCTTAATTTGAGCCCCTGGATGATATCAAGTTAGAAATAGATAGTTTGTTTTATAAAATAAAAATAGATGATAAGGGTTTTCTAGCCTAAATGCACCCAAAGAAATGAAGAAAACATGTTTGGGTAAGAAATGGGTAAGTAGAAGAAAGGTTGGTGAACTACAAAGTTAATTGGATTAAAACACATGTATCATGCTCACACACATATTTCAACATGTATGATTATTTATGGAAGAAAAACCAAAGGTTTACAAGTAATGTGATTAACCCCCCCCATTCATTCCCCCCTATACTTCCTAATTTCCTATCCACAAGTATGTTCTAGTACTTTTAATCCTACAAGTCAAAGAAGCTCAAAGAATTTCTCTGACTGTTGGTGGGACCAGACACTCAGCTTAATGACTTATGGACACAAGTGCTAGAATACTCTTCATAAAATCCATTCCCTCTTCATCACCCTAAGAAAACCCCTTTTCCGAAGGTTAAACACCATTTACCTAAGAAAAGTGAAAACCCCCATGTAACTCCCTTTTCACCCAAAAACCCACAAAAATCACTTTATCCTAAGTATAAAGCATAAGCGCAAATGTCACACTTTAGCATTTTACTTAAGGAAAAACCCACTCTGCTCGTCACATTTCTTATTAATTTGTAATTCTATTATATAAATCCATATATAAACCTTTTCCCGTGTATTAACTAAATCCCTCCAACCCTTAGTTTTAATGGAAACTATATGTTTACCCCTTATCCCGATAAAACAATTAAATCCATTCATTAAGCCTAAATAATCACAATTCACTTGTGATTAAAGCATCAGGACCCCCCAAGCCTCTGCACATTTCATCTATGCTATATCATCAC
>APFE030874975.1:0-11814 GCA_000404065.3 Pinus taeda
AAGTATATAGAGGAATCGGCAGTTGGACCAGGCTCGTACTTGTGTGATACAAGATCCATTCCAACTATTAACACTATACTTCTAGGTGAATCCATGTGTACCCCAACGCATAGCTCACATGAATCTTCAAGGGGGATTCGAACGTGGAATCACCCACTTCACAAAAACTTAATATCACAATGATCACCAATCAAATTACCCCTAAAGGTCTTTTAAAATATTTTATTATTAACTAAATAAAATACAATTTTACATTGTTTTATAATTTAGTTATTTTAGATTCTTCTTTAATTTACAGAACAAAAAATTTATAAGGATTTCACTTTTTATTATACCATAATTAATTTAATAAAAAATAATATTTTTATTTTTTTAGAAATTGGTTTTAATAGATAATAATCATTATGAATGTTATCGTTATTTTGAAGAATAATAAGATGAATATGATTTAGCTTGGACCACTCAAGGAATGTGATGCATAACATTTTATTATCTATTGGTCGCTTGGGGAGAAGAAGATTTGAGGTGTGAATGTGTTTATGGAATTTTGGGTGGAGCTAGGGTTTCAGATGGGTTTCGAATAATGATAGATGACTGGGTATTGCGGGTGTATGGATTGAGTCTTTAGGTGCTGGGCAGGATGGAGGAGCCAAAATTGATAGATTATTCTGGTAGCCCTGATCACATGAATATTTTTAATTCAGAAGTTTCGAAACTCTAGGGTAGTTTTGATTCAATGAGGTGGGCCCTTGGAAAAATGTTTGGTTTCTACAAGAGGTTTATGTTCAGAGGATTACCAATTTTTTGAGTCGGCAAGTGAGGGTTTTAAGTCTGGTTACTCCAAGTTTTTACCTCAAGTTACCTAGGTATTTACCACTCATGATATTGAAGATTCGACGTCTTTCGCGTAGAGGGGGATTTTAACATATTGGAACCCCCTTTCGCTGGTGGGTTAGGTTTTTATGTTAAGGGGGGAAATCTTGTGGGGTTTCTAGGTTCTAGGATTAGAAACCCTCAGGTTTTTTCTATGGCTAAGGAGGACTTACCTTTTTAGCCTGCTGAAGTGGGCTTACATTTGTTAAAAATGCTTTATCATTGATGACAAAGGTGATGAAGATGAAGGCAAAAACAGAAACGGTTGCAAGAAGAATGCAGATCAAATTAGAGAATGGGAAAGGCAAAGATGGAGAAGGTGTAGTGACTTTGAAGCCACTTTTTGTATAACAAATCATTTTAGTAGCTTCCAGAAAGTGTTAAGATGGATAAAACTATGAAGGATCTTTTTAGTGGTATATAGAAGTTAGCAAAAGACCTCCTGGATCACAAGTTATTACTAGTCAAAGGTGAGAACCCCAAAGTCAAAGTAGCAGAGCTAAGTTTATGAAGGACCAATTTGGATCAAATTAAGTTTGGTAGTGTTTCCAAATGTGGTGGAGATTTTTAGCGGAGTGACTAAATAAAGTTCTGGGTGAATGTGGCTTACAACACAATGATGGAAATTTTTTCTATTGGCCAGTGGTGGAGCACCCCATGACAACTCATCTCGGCAGGTGTTCCTCAAATGATTTCAAAGTTGCACACAAGGGGAGGACCCAGGATGATGTAAGCCTGAGATGATGCAAGACTGAGAGGAATATTATTATCCAGTGGATGTACCACTGTACATCTCATCATGATGGATGTACCCTGGAAGGATCCAAAGTTAAGCGTAAAGGGGAGGCTTGAGATGATGTAGCTCAGGGAAGAGCTAGATAGTCCACACAACAACTACAAGTACTTTTATTGGTGGAGATCAACAGAAGGTGGTCCCTAGAGCCATGTAAACCTAGGAGGTCTTCCTTGAAAGAAATAAAGGTGCACATTGAACTAAAGGCTTGAGATGATGTAGGGTTAGGGAACATGGTGCAAGGAGAAAATTTGAAGTAGTGTAAATGGTAGGGACCATTTAAATTTTAATAAAGAAAATCAACGCAAAACCAAATGCTTAAGACCCTTGCTCTCTTCACCTAATAAGATGGGTGGTATTTTTCTATTGGCTCATACATATAGCTTGGAAGGCTAAATGGATGATGATTTCAGTATGAAGTCATTATAAGGGACACATGGCATGCATCTTTGACATTTTCAAGTGGACAAAGGGGCCAAATTTGAGTTACATGTGTCACCACTCAAATGGCACCAGGTGGAATTTGTGATGTAAGCATGACATCATCCCGAAAGGTCAACCTCAGAAGGCTTCAAGCAAGCGTAATGAGAAAATACTCTAGGTTGACTAGATGTTGGGCATATGTGGCAGGTAGCACACCTCGACTGGTACATAATTGGTCCAAAAGTGTAGTGGTGGTTCCCATAGGGACACCTCATCTTGGTCCTCAGACCCCAAAAGAAATCAAGCAAGTGCAAGGGAGGTTTCTATGGGTTGACTAGGCTCCAAGACAAGTGGAAGTACATAGAAAAATACATAATAGAGCCAAGAATTAGTTAGGGAGAGCCCATGACATGTCACCTTGGAGGCACCACCCTAGAATAAAATTAAGAAGCACAAAGGAGGAGCTCCAAGTTGATTCAACTCTGGGACATGGTAGCGCACACAGTGAAGTGCTGGGAAAAACGAGAATCGAGCATGTAGAGAAGGAACTAGACCCTTAGGGCACGTAATCTTGGAAGTAGATAAAGCCAAGGGGTTAAAGCATAAGGACCGAGGGCCAAAATTTATGGCAAAGACAAGGTTTTATTGCGACAATATGACCAAAGGTGAGGAGGTGTTTATTGTATAAAATAATCCCTTGGGGCCTAAAGTAAAATGGGGCTTGAATAGTCTTTCAAATGAACAGATTTGTAGCTTGAATATTTTGTCAAATGGGCCCATAGAATTATAATTGGGCCTATTTAAAAGCACTTTTTGTTGAGATTTGAAAGGTTTTTCTCTAGAACAAGTTAACAACTAAATTTGGCATTTATGCCAAATATAAGTTGCAACGCTAAAGTTTAAAATGAACAGGCATGGATGATTCAACATCAAGAATAGAGGCATGGACATATCTAGAGACAAATTTGGCCAAAAAGCTAAGTTTGGAGATGCCCTAGATTTAGAAGGAGCATTGCTAAATCCAGTAGAAAATTATAGAATAATGAAATTAAGAAGTTTAACTTTGATTCTCTTGCAATGACAAATGAACAATGTTTGAAGACTTGAAGAACACATACAAAAGACTCGTCAAAAGTATAATATGAGTCAAAAATAAAGATTCATGAAAGAAAAGAGTTGAAGATAAATAAAGTACAAAGAACTAAAAATATTAGTCCAAATTCATTAAAAGCATAATCAAATTTGCAAGATATGTGAAATTGTGTTGGTTGTGAGTATGTGAGATGGATTGATGTTGTTTGATTTTTTCAGTGATCAGAGGTTGCTGAAGGAGGTTTTGGTGAGTGTTTGAAGAGAGAAACTTATGTGTTTTATAAATGGAAGTGGCCTTCATGATTTGAGTATGAAAATGGTATGAAAGATGAATCATTGAGGTCATGCAAGTTGTGGCTTGCAAGGCAGGGTTTGTAGCTCCTTCCAGTAGTTACTGGTAAAAGTTTATGGTTTGGAGCTCGTTTCAGTTGTATCTAATAAATCAGGGAGTAGTAGCTTCTTGCTAGTTGTAGCCATAGAACTTTGTAACAACAAGTAGTAGCTTTCCTTGTGAAGTAAATTGATGAAAATATTTCAATAATTTGTGTGTTATCAGTGTTATTTATGTAATTTCTTTCCATGTTCATATAAATTAATTGTTGGAATGTTTATTGGTGTCATAATATCTTGTGGAAGTAAAATAAAGTTTTAAAACTCCTACAATATTGATTCACCCCCCGAGTATTGGCCTAGTTTCTAACAATTGGTATTAGAGCAACTTGGTTACTTCAGATCATAACAACACCTGGAAGAAAGATCAAGGACCATGGAAAACCAGGAAGGAGGATTCACCAACAAGGAACTTATGTTCAATGGAGCAAACTATGTGTTTTGGAAAGTAAGGATAGATACCTACATTCAATCACTTGGAGTTGATGTATAGGATGTAGTAGAAGAATGATATCAAAATCCTCTAGTCTTGATACTAGAGATCCAAAGATGGAGTTTACATGCAATGCTAAATCTATGAATGCCCTTCTTGCTAGCCTACTTGAGTCAAAACTTGTCAAATTTATTGATTTTTCAACAACGAAATCTATTTGGGATAAGATGAGTAGCTACTATGAAGGTGACAACAAGGTAAAGCAAGATAAACATCAAGGTTTTAGAATGTAATTTGAGTCTTTGACGATGCATGGATGAAGATATTATAAAGTATTTCCTAAGAGTTGATGAAGTTGTGAACACTATAAGAGGTCTTGATGAGAAACTAGAAGAACCTGTAGTAGTTCAAAAGGTATTGAGATCCCTCCCAGAGAGATTTAATCCAAAGGTTTCAACCATCAAGGAGATGAAATAATTGAGAACTCTCACTTTGGGTCAATTACTTGGTACTTCACTACTTATAAGATGGGAGTTTATAGTGAAATCCCACAACAAGGAGTCAACCTTAAAAGAAGATAAGAAGTCCAAGGAAGAGCATGATGATTTATGTTGTGAATTAGATGAAGAAGAAGCCAAGTTCATGAGGAATCTCAAGAGAGGCTCAGGTAAGTACCAAGGTAAGCTACCTTTTAAATGCTTTAATTTTGGCAAAGTGATCACTATGCTTCCAAGTGTCCTAAGAAGAAGAAGAAGGAATATGACCAAGAGAGAAATTCAAGAAAATTCAAAAGGATAGAAAGAAGGTTAGGAAAATGAGTCTCTATACCCAAGATGCTAACTCTTATGAAAGTGAAGAATTCCAATCTTCAAATGAGGACATATATGATGAGGGTCCAAAGGAATTTATGTTCATGTCCATAGACAATATGGAAATAGAAGCTATTAATTTTGATGGAGAAGAAGAATAATTTGATTTAGAAGGAGAGCTAGATAGTGCACTTGAAGAGATTTAAAAGTTGAGGAAGAAAAATAAAACCCAGAAAGAGTTGCTAATCAAGGAAAGAGTTGAAGATGTTGAACCTCTTTTCCTACAAATAGAAGAAGGTAAGAAGATTCAAGATACTTTAAATCAACAACTCAATGAGAATAATAAAGCATATGAAATGAGTGAAATATAATTTGTTTTTGTAAGGAAATAATTAGAGAAGGAAAAATCCCAGCCGAGCTTTAATCAAAATTTTTGAAATGGGACGTAAAATCTAAATGACCTTCTTTAAGCATAGAGAGTCTCCACTAATAGAACTAGTCTTGGATTTGAGGCCGAATCTAGCTCAGTAGCAGAGTCAAAGGGAAAGAAGTTGATTACCTTTGTAGAAGCAACAAAAAGTGATAACTAGGAAAGAGCAACATTGGAGAAGAAAATCAAAGTAAATAGAGTAAACCCCAACAAAGATTTATAAGTCGATTTTCTCCTAGGTATGATGGAATTTTTCCAGGCTATTTTTTTGCATGCACTAATTATGGACACGAGGAAATAGATTGCGGGGTGGATTTATCATATAGACAACTCAAGTCAAGAAGAAGAAATTATCAATAAAATTATCAACCAATCAGACAATAGATGAGGAGACTCCGGTACAACAATTTATTTGCTACTTTGAACAATATGATTCAATATTATAACTATCATATTTTGGGCATATAACAACTGATTGCAGACTTAAGAATAAAAGGCTTGATCCAGTTATTGAGCAAATAAGCTAGGATCCCAAGGTTTGGAAATAAAAATAAATTTCAGAGCAATGTAATATTGTTTTATATGTTTAGAATGGAAGCAATCATTAGTATTTTGATAGAGGCTATTCCACACACATGTTAGGAGACAAAAGTAAGTTTTTGACATGGAAAAAATTTGAGAAAGGTAATGTGACCTTTGGAAATAATGCACCTGGTAAGATTGTTGGTAAAGGAGTTGATAGACTATCTAATGGAAGAGGTAAAGGAAAGAATGTATTATTTTTTGATGGGTTGAAGCATAATTTACTCAGTGTGTCTCAGATGTGTGAACAAGCTATGATGTGTTGTTCAAAGCTAAGAATTGTCAAATCAAGTTTGCAGGAACTAGACAAGTAGTAGTTGAAGTTGTAAGAACAAACAACAATGTCTATGTGCTAAAAGAGAAGACAAAGATGTGTTGCATGTCAAATATTGATGAAAGATGGTTGTGGCATTGGAGAATTGGACATATGAATTTTTATCAGATAGTCAGATTGGGCAAGAAGAATGTTGTTAAAGATTTTCCAAAGCTTTCAAAGCCTGAGAATACTTTTTGCAAATACTGACAGTTTGGAAAACAAGTTCAAGTACCCTTTAAGTCCAAGGAGAGCTCATCATCTAAGTCATTGAAACTAGTACACATGGACTTATGTGTCCCTTCAAGAATGCTGACCTTCAAGAATGATTTCAATAAAATGATGTGGGTTGCATTTATTAGAGAAAAATTAGAAACCTTTGGGAAGTTTAAATACTTTAAAGCCATGCCTGAAAATGAGACTGACTGTAGAATCAAGAGCATAAGGTCTGATAATGGAGGCGATTCAAAATATTTTGATTACTTTTGCAAGAAACATGGCATCAAAAGGAAATTCACTATAACAAAGAATCCATAATAGAATGATGTAGCAATGAGAGCCAAGCGATATGTACAACAATTATCCAGAGCCATGATGGGAGAAAGAAATGTTCAACAAATATTTTGGGCTGAAGCCATTCACACAACAATAATGATTCTAAAAAAATCTCACTTCATCCCAAACAATGATAAGACTCCTTATGAGATTTGGTATGGCATACCTACAATAGTCAAACATTTCAGAATTTTTGGAAGCAAGTGTTACATAAAGAGGAATGATGAAAAAGGTTGGTAAGTTTGATGCAAGGGTTGATGAAGGTATATTTCTCAGATATCCTCATAATAAGAAGGGATGTTGATGCTACAACAAGAATACAAAGATAAGTATTGATTATATTGTTGTCAAAGTGGATGAGTATATTGAATTTGAAAACAATCAACTAGAAAATATTAGCTCTAATGATCCAGTCAACAATAATAAGAAGTATGATGAGTCACCTTCTATAGAAATTATGGTGTAGATTTGCATCTTCTCATGAATTTTTAATCAAAATCACAAGACACAAACCTACTCTACTGTTCTACTGAAGTTAATTCACAATTTAGAACAAAAATTTTAGACATGCAATAAGAAATAATAAACATGCACACAATATTTTTCCTAGGGAATTTTTTTTTCTAAAACCCCAATGTCTGCTTGCATTACTATGATGAATAGAGATGTATTACAATTTCTTTTCTCAACTGAGCATAACCTGCAAGTGAATAACCTATCTCTCTGTTCACTTAGAAGCTCTAACCTAGACTTAGTCAATTTCTGCCTCTGCTTGAGCCCTCTTTCCTTGCACAATTCCTTGAGAAATTAGGCCCCTATTATTTAGGAAATTTTCCAAAATAGATTGTGAAATTCCCAAGGTTGATCATTTAACTGCATGCAACACATGTACACTCAAGACTAGTCTACAATTGATGTTACACTACCTTGGAATCTCCACCATAGCTGGGGAACTCGAATTATATACATGCACTAGCTATTTTGGGCTGATTAATCAATTAAGTAGATGATCATCGAGTTTGATTGAAGTCCCACTACACAACAGACCTTCCACCAGTTCCTCCAATAGTTGGAACTAATTTAATTGAAAACAACTTGAGATAACTAATCTTTTTGCTACAAGTTAGCAATCAACATGCTTAACTGAACTCTAACTCCTCGAAATCGAATTTAATAAGTGAAATAGGTGACACAAACCATGTCACATAAGTTAACTACATCCAAGTTGTTTATTGATGTGGAAATTCAAATTTTCTCAATTTAATCAAGGAAAAATCAAATTGAGAATTTCTTGCTACCTTTTTCAACGCTCCTTCTCAACAAGAAAGGGATTATCTACCACCCCTATATTGCACCTATGAAACTTGAACTTCCCTCTTGACAAGGCCTTTGTCAAAATGTCAGCATCTTGTTCCTTTGTTGGAATGTATTGTAGAAACATTATCTGCCATTGCAAATAGTCCCGTAAATGGTGATACCTTTGATTATCATAATAGATCACAGTTGGATCCATCATCTGACCAGATAGTCCCTTAAGTATATTTCACATCCAGATCACCTCTCATATTTCTTGACTTGCAACCATGTATACTAATTCTACCAAGATGAGCGCCATTGATATTTGCTTCCTATTATACCAAGAAAGAGCTGTGGACCCAACAATAAAAATTCCACTTGATGTACTCTTTCAGTCTAATGGACCCATTCTGCATTTGTGAAGCCACATAGTTTCACTCCCTTCGTCTATATGTAACTGTTGACAGTGCTGGACCTACTAACATGTCAGGGGATCTCCCTAGTAAGAAGTCCCAACTAGACCTCAAGCTGTTTGGAGTAGGAGTCCTAACAATGGGTAGTACAGTATCGCCTTGACTGTAGTTGCACGCAAAGGTAAGTAAGATGTCCTTGTTGGAATCAAGGTGTTGACCTTGCAACAAGTCAAGGAAGGTGCATGAAAGGCTCTAACACATGGAAGGGGGGAGGAGTGCGCCCCTTGGAAGCTTGTGATAGCACACAACTTGAAAGGGAACACACAAGTTGAAAGGCATGATGAGATGGAAAGCAGGATGACTGACGATCCAAAGTGATAGATTATACTAGCAACACGCTTCGATAAGATTCATATAAACACATACAAAATAGTCCATACATACATGTGTAAACTACAACTACATACATCATTAGAGTAAACGGGATAGCCGGACTACAATAACAATATATGTGTGAAACAAGTTGGGCTCCAAAACTGCCCTTTCCTTAGCAACTTTTCTCATCCATTCTTCTTTGCTTTTCCATGAAAAATGCATCCTTATCACCAATCACCATTATACATTGCCTCAAGGAGAACATTTTAATGATTTACATGTTATACTTTTATGTTTGCTGTTTGAATAAGTTTTTGTCTTTTAGCTATGGAACACAACCACATTCTGCAACTAATCAGTTGTTCCACAACTACTTCCATGCTTTTACAGGTTCTAGGTGTCAAGAGGAAAAAGTGACTACATGGGCAACTTGGAAAACATTAGGGCATGGATCGTGTTCTATTCACTTAACCCAATTCGACAAGGAAGACTCTGGTCAAAGGGAAGTCAAACATAGAAACCTAATGCAAACAAGACTCTGTTTTGTACACATTTCTCAGTGATGGGGTACGAAGCAGTTTCTTGAGGCTATGCACTTCATTAGCCACTTGTGCAAACTGAATCCAACAACCATTAGCTTAGATTTATGTCTCCAAAAACTAAGGAAGATGATTCCGTGAAGTTGTCTACCTGCGTGTTTTGTTGTAGCTTATTTTTCTCTTTAACAGTTGTATAATTTCTCTATAAATACCTATGTGAAAATGCAGAACCAGTTCGATTTTGCTCATGTGTTAAGTTCAAGTTACTGCATTGTAATTTTAAGAACTCATTCTTTGTTTTTAATATGAAGACTCTGTATTTCATGGATATCTGAAAGTGTTTGTTGGAGTGTTGATTAAGTTCATTTAACCTCAACAGTTGCAGAGGGCCCCTGCACTGGCTAAGGTTACATTTCATTTTTGTTTTGTCTTTCATATTTGAATTGTAAATTTACTGTGTTTTTCCATGATGTTGATAACCATTTTCTAACTTTTTTCATAATGCAGTTTTTGTCATCTTCTTACTAACGCAAAACAATTCTATTTTAGTTCATAATAGTCTTTTGGTTTAATTTCTTTTCAGTCCTTCATCAGTAGTTTGAAGTTGAGTTCAGTAGTGTAGAGTAATTATTTCATTTGTTGTTCATTAATCTTTAAGTTCTTAGTTAAAACTGATTAGTGCCATTTCTGTCTTTTCATTTCATTACTAGTTTAGTGACTCATGTTATAAGTGAATATTTCTAAAAAGCCCTTCTGGTTGATGGTTCATCTTAAACCAAGTGGTTGCATATTTCATTTATGTAATGGGTCTTTTTCTGCACTTTTGTATTTAGTTTTTCTTAGAAAAATGAAGTATGGAGTTCCTCAAACTGTTATCACAAGGAGGTTGTTCTCCCAAAATTGTGTAGCAGAGTGACAAAGCATTTCATTTAGTTTCCATAGTAGATTAGTTGCAAATTCATTTTCAGTCATGTTTTCTTAGAACAATGAAGTATGCAGTTCCTCAAAATGTTATCACAAGGAGGTTGTTCTCCCAAAATTGTGTAGCAGAGTGACAAAGCATTTCATTTAGTTTCCATAGTAGATTAATTGCAAATTCATTTTCAGTCTTAACATTTCATTTAGCTTTTCTACAATTTCATTTTCAGTTTTTCATTCAGTTTTGATTATGCTATAGACTAATCAGTAGCTATAATCTCACTTTCAGTATTTCATTTCAGTTCTGTTTTCATAATAGATAGTTGCAATTTCAATTTTAAGTCCTTTTAGTTCATGATTTGGAACAATAATAAAAGCAGGAAGAGAAACTCTGTTTTCATCTTCTTGGTTAAGACTTTACTTCCAAATCTGGTTTAAAGAACTTTTAGCTCTCATTTCATTTCTTTAGATTCTTAGCAACAATAGATTTAAGATTTTGTTAAGTACATTGCACAACATTAGGAATTAAACGATCAAACCCCCAAAAGAACAGAAAACTAAAAAACAATGAGGTAAGAAGGGTCATCTAGCACATATAGTGCACTACACTTCATCAATTTATCATACCCGGATTGATAATTTATGTAGAGAAATTTAGGACACTAAATTGAATGAACAAAATGTGCTAGCTATGTTATATTAAAAGAGTGAAAGATCCAATCATACATACAACCGTGAAAACCACTAGCCCGGATAGAAGAATATTACAGTCACTTCCACCTGCTCCTCTAAAGAGATGTATTAGCTCTGCACTGTGGAGAATCCAAGGCTCGGTACAATACACTCCAATCTTTCTCTAAGTTATACCTATCAGAAGCTTGGATCCCAAAAGCTTGTAAAATGAGTTATGAGGTTCTATATATAGAAAAGGGTGGGGTGAACCTTGACATTGCCCTTTGTGACTCTTCAACTACCCTCATGACTCTTCAACTTACACATGACTGTTTACATTCTACTATTGACACGTGGTATTTCACTTTAAAACATGTTTACAATACAATCTGCACATGTACGCATGTGAGACAAAAATGGGCTTGAGTAAGCCATAAAAGACATCGCTAAGACTCAGACTACTATGGGAAGCCTAACTCATTGACATCCTCTCAATGAACAATGATGGTGAACTTATGTTAATATTAGTAGTCTGTTATGGTGTCTGCATACTCTGTGGTGAAATCCTTCTGAAAGCAAATTCTTGCCTCTATTGCATCTGGGTACACTAACTTGGAACATTTGTCCAACTCATTCGATAGCATGCACATCATGGTCTTGAGTGCATCCATAACAACGACATACTGATGTATAGTGTTTATGCTAATCTGCAAGTCCGCGTTGGTGGCTATGCACATCAAATGATCGAAGTACATGTCCAACTTCAGTCGGACTTGGTTCTTTGCTTTCGTCTCGGTGTGTGCAAATGGATGGGATCACATGCTATTGAACACTCGTGCATGTGAATCTTGTAAGCTGGTGATGAGTTGGGGAGTTCCTCATAGTTCCAGATCTGACTTTGGTGTGTG
>APFE030874981.1:4653-85697 GCA_000404065.3 Pinus taeda
AAGCTACTTTCATCACAAGTGGATCTGCTTGAACTTGCAACTTTGCTCTACCTCTTATTGTCAACAACCTTCTTCTTGCGTTTGTCGCACGCAGGTGTGCTACCTTCTATTATTGCTTATGGTACTAGTCATTGTAATGCTACTGTCATTTGATCTTGATATCCTTATCTTTTAACAAATTGTTGTCTTCATAGATAGGAAAGTTCATAGGCACTTGATCGACTACATCCCCAGTTATGCTCTCAATGGTGTCTTTGACTCTATTCTCTTGGAAACCATTTTACCTATGGTGCTAAGAGGCAAAAGAACACCTGTGATACCTAGAGACATAGAAACACTCATGGCAAACAATATTTCAGCTGAGAACCAAAACAAACTAGAGGACTGACATGCAACCTACCGGTGTGATTGTTTGTGAAGATTGCACAATTTTCACCTGGAGACTAGGAGATGACTACCAAAATTATGCAAGGAACATTTCAGGCTGTCAGGAGGTTGACTGACTTTTGGAACTACAGAATGCACAGTCTAGCCTAGTCGGCTGAGGACTGAAACTGTGCAATGCATAATTGCAGTCAGTAGTGACATGTAAACCAACAAATTGCATTGCATATTTTCTGGGGCCAGCAAGGCACTACCTCCCAGAATTGGGAAATGCAAGCTTGGAGGTCAATGCCGAGCCAGTCTTCCTCAATTTCTAAAGGGAGGGAAGAACATTCACTTCAAGAAATGCATTATGCTAGCCGGGCAAAGCAAGGTGCAGGTCAAGGCAGGCCAGACGCACTGACAGGTGACTGAAAACATGAGAAGTCTGAATGCATGGTGAAACTGAATGTAAACAAGAGTGGATGATCATGCATGAAAACAGTAAGTATAGGATTCTGAAAACAGGAAAACATGCATGTGTGTAGCAGGTCGCGGCAACAACGACTGTCAGTGCAATACAATGTCATGCATGCAACAACAGTGAGATGTAAACAAAAATTGAAATGGTGCTTCTACAAGATAACATACATCAAAACGACAATAAACATTCATTGAAATCAAGAAGACAACAATTACACAAAGCGAAACACAAAAAGTGTCAAAAATACAGTGAAAAACATGAGAAGTGGAATTAACCTGAAACAGCTAAGCTAAAAGTGCCAAAGACTCCTGGATGTGATGTGGGATGTCAGAGCTACGAGATCAATGTGAGGGATGAGCTCTGCAATGTCTAGTTCATAACTTTTGATAAGATCAAGGTTATGATGTGCATACCACAAATCTAGGAAAAATCTACACTTGGCGAGAGGTTTCTAAATGATCTATGAATGTAACCTCCAACAGCTAAAAATAGATCCCTAAAATCTAGGGATGCCTTTTTCAGGCCGCCCTTTTCTATTTTCGGAAAAGAAACCCATGCATGCAAATGAATTTTGCTTGATCCCAGAGGGAACCGTCAACCTAAAGGCACATGCATCAGTCTGCAAGCCTAGCATGCAAATTTGCACAGTTTCTAGGCTGAGCAGAGGTAGCTGTCTATCAGGCATTGCGCAATCTCTCGGTTGAGCAAGTCACTAGCTCCCAGAATTGCACAATTTCATGGCTGAGGGCCAATGCTGGGTTAGATTACATAGTTTTGTGAAGGACGCTGTATGAATTTTCTGTGGAATTCTGGAGCCCAACAGGCTACCCAAGTGATTTTCACAATTTGTGGAGAGAAGGTTGGTTCCCCTCCAAAATTGTGCAATTTTTGAGGGGAGTCTCTCAGCAAACAAATAGTCTAAGTCTAGAATTCCAACCTGCTGGAGGGAGACAAACAAGCTAACATGCACAGGTTGGTAGGCCACTAAAACTAATTTGAATCCTAAGTACTTGATAGTGTAAGATATGCTACTAAGGATGGCTGGTAGGGAGGCTCTAAAATAAAGCTAAGGAAAATTTTTGGAGGGTGATTGTAGCCACTACAAAACTTGGTGACATACTGGTAGATCTCTAGCTCTCTACATGGACCTTGTTAATGAAAATCATGTCTAACACCTCCAGAAGTATTGTTCATTCGTTTGGTCATCTTCGCTTCCACACTTTCTTGATTGTAAGATGTAGCATCCGCTCTACTCTTGGTCAGTTGGCACACATTCCAAGCTAGGCCAACATAATTTTTTAGATTGGGGATGAGGGGTATATTGGTGCACAAACCATATGAGAGTCAGAGTTTAAGCTTTCATCTCTGGTGTTGCTTTGCTACCAGCAGTCCTGGACAATACCCTAACAAATTCATGTAAGAACACAAGCATCACTCCACTTCCAATGAGCTTGGTCAGTACCTCGACAAATTTACTTGTATCACCTCTTTATGCATGAATCCTTTTTCCTATTTTGCCTTATTCATTTTCGTTTTTTTCTCAAAAGAAAATCACATTTCCTTTTTTTCATTTTCATCTTTTGTAACTATGCATAACACTTATTCATTTCAGAGGTAGAAGAGGGATCCCGACTTATTGAGAGCATAATAGGTTGTTCCTTCAATGAAGTAGTTTGTATATACCTCTGACATGCTTGTTAAGGTTTTCCCCCTCACCTTACTGTACTTGATTGAGCTGACAATGGTTAACCTAGAACAATCAACTAGAGTAGGTGATACTAGTTAGCATGCAAGCATTGTGTTTTCACCGAGGCTCACTTTGATCAGAATGTATTTTGCATTGATGTATCATGGAATGAAGACAACAATTTCTTCATAAAGAGGTAGGATGATAGATAACCAAGTCTTGATAACAGCATAGGTCCTCTTGTGTTTTACCTAGCTTGTTTCAAGAGTCACACATGGTTTCATGTGAAACTAACCTACAAATGTAAACAAGAAAATAGTGACAAAACAAAGAAAAATAAGAAGTAAAAGCGTAAGCAAAGTGAGTAATAAAACGAGTAGGAAAACAAACAAACATGCAAAATAATAAGAAAACATGCATGCAATAAAACACTACTCCTACTCCTAAGCTAACGATGCATGGATCTGCTTATGTAAAGTGATACTTCCAATGCAACCATTGGTGGATTGGTTGACCCATGTTGGTGAAGGCATGGCTTGCAAACAACACAGTAGTGTGAACCAGCAAATGTGAAAGATATAAAAATGAAGAAAAACACACTTCGAGCTTAACTGCATCCACAAAAAAGAAGAGAGTGAAAGTGCATGACATGTACTCTCTGGACTTGCCATGGCATTGTGCTATACTACATGTAGATGTTAAGCATTCACATTCTCTTGACTATGGAATGCAAGAAAACATGAGAAAGGTAGACCACTTATGTTGCGCAAGTGTGCTTGCCATGTGAGATTCCTCCAATGCAAGAGTGATGGAATTGTGTAATACGAGTGGAGGAAGCAAAATTTGTGTGTGAGATTCATCTTCAATGCATGCAAATGAGTGATGAAGACCCTTGGGTGTTTAAACAATTTCCTGATCAGAAGTCAAACCAACCTTAGGATAGTGAGGGCCTAACATAACCATCAGCTCAGGCTGAAGTGCCTCGACAGTATGTGGGGCTTCGAATTCATCGATAGATAGATCATCATAGACAAGTGTCTTAGAAAAATTAGCAATGATTGAATCAACATCATGATCTGATGAAGAAGTAGAGAGATTACGACAACCAAGATCATAAAATTCAGGATGTTTGTTGACATCCTCATGACTTAATAAATCACACAGAAGGGTAGATGAGAAGCAAGAATGTTCACCCTCTGCATTTCTAGATAAAGTAGATGAAAAATAAAGTGGATTTTCAATGAACGATTTTTCCTCTCTGTTGTTGGATGATGGACTGAGATCTAGTGTGTTCTTCAAATGATCAACAATGGGTGCATCTGTAGACGGAGATACACATGTGAAATCAGGGACTGCAGAATCACCAGAGATGTTAGGGAAAAAGGGAGGAGGCACAAAAATAAGGGAATATTCCTTCACCGTGGGTTGAAGTTCAAGCTCCCAATCATACTCTTCATGAATGACAATGTAGGTTGGTTGTGAAACACCAAATCCTTCGATAGCTTGATCCTCTTTCTCAACAACTATAGATTCTGGAATGGAAGAACACAAGATAGTGCAATCTGGAGGATTAACAAAACATGAACACGGAGGTTGATGTAAGACATGCATGTGACAACCCATGGGCTTTACAACCAAATCTGCATGAAAATTAAGGGAAGTGATGTTGGGAGGATGTGACAGTTAAACGGACATGTATGCATGTTCTCCCACATCACTCTACGGTGGTGGAGTTGTTTGATGAGAGGACAATGAACAATCACTTGTGACAATGACCATGTCCATATGTGATTGCACAATTCCATCACCAAAATATGATGAATGGGGTTTGAGCTTGAACTTCTTCTCAGGATTGATAGATCTAGTAAGATAATATTCAAATCTGTCCATGAGATATTGGAATTTCATCTGACTTTTCGGAGCTTCAAATTGCAATACACAAAAGTGGGCCCAAAAATCCATAGGCAATTCTTGTAGAGTCTTCCATTGTTTTAATAGATTTTTGTTAAGAGGTTTTGGATCAAAATGATGGAAAGTAGATTCAATGAGATCACATAAATCCTCAAGTGAGTGCATGTTTCCGAGTGGTAGACTTCTGCACCATCATTGTGGGGATTCATGAAGTGTGTGTGAAAGTAGCACGCTAGCCTCTTCTCCATAGAACTCGTTTGCAAGGAATGTGTTAGCATCTAAATACACCTTAGGCTGAAGGAAGCAAAAATTCAGGGTAACCACAAACCACTTTTAGTCTGGTAGCTAGCCCTAGCAGAACAGGAGAGGGCTCTCTCCGAGTCACGCTCATTGAATAGATAAACGATATGGTCTGAGATGACTTACTGGGAAATATTGATCTTAGGCTAGTAAGTGAATATGGATACAAGAAACAATTTTTTATGAATGACTTAGTTCCTGGGATGGTATGGGACCAACCGACCACAATGAACAAAGAATTAATACAAAGGCATAGATTACTTCATGAGGCAAGACAGGCAGAAAGTCTAGAAATTTAGTTTGAAATAATGTGGAACAGAAAGATTTCTTAGGAGGGTGAAAAGGGCATGGACAACATGAATCCTTTTCAACAGAAGAAGAACACTGAACATGAAATTTTCTCACAGGCAAAGCAATAAAAATGAATTCTACCTTATCTAACATAGAAAATTTCACTGGAAATGAATATGAAATGAACTGTGAAACATAAAGAAATACATATGAAGCATAAGAGACACATTTGCCACACTCACAACCACATGAATCTCATGAAACAAAGCCGCTGCCTTTCATTAATCCTATGTCAAAATATACAATGAAGAAACATAGTTTCTTTCCCACAGTCTCCTAGAACTTACAAGCCAACCAACCCTTTGCAAATAGTTTGCATACAATATATAGAATGTGCCATGAGGAGATAGAATGACCAAGGGGTTGGGGAGTTTCTTGGATCATTACAAAATGGAGATGGAAATCCAACCATTAGCTATAGGTGTAGCGTTACAAACATGACAAATGGCTTGGGTGACTGTTTGCCTTCCTTTGCCACTTGGATAGAAGCCAATCTAGAGTGAAAATGCTTTAAAATTTGCCTTATGTGCCAAAAAAGTGAAGTGTATATGAGCGGGCCCACTTGGCGAAAGTCGCAAATCGAAATTTCGTGAAACGGAGGTGAATTTGGCATTTTTCCCTGTATGCATCGTGCCACTTTGGAGGCTATTTTGAGGCACCTGCAGGAGTCCAAAATGTGCCCAAGTGTTCTTGTTGGAAAGCCTGGCCTGTCTACTTTCTAACCCAAGTGGAATTTCTGAATTTACTGCTCGTTTGCCCCTCCAAATCTTCATTCTCCCAAGACTGCTTCCTGTGTGTCAAAATAGGGGCAAAGAGGCCATTTTTTGGGTGGTTTTGACCTCCTGGAGACTCAAATCATTCCCAAATTTATTTTCCAAGCACCCGTAGTTGTGATTTTGGATTCTGAATCCAGAAATGCAAGCCATTTGTCATTTGGAGCTCCCAATCGTAAGAGTCACGCGAGTGGCGTGGCGCATAGGGAGAAAAAACCTATGTTTTGACCAAAAAATTACCATGTGACAAAAATTGCCCCAAATTTCTTGAAATTTTGGCTGGAGGTTCTCTAAGAGGCACTATCTTGGGCCACAGAAGCTTCAACCAAGATTCAAATCCGTTCTTACTCTTTTGCCTCTTTTCTTGCTTTGCTCAATTTTACCTTCAAGCTCCTTATCCGGGCCTTTGCACTCATGTTCCATGCCCTTTAATGATAAACCATCCTCCTCAGTATGGTTTTTTCTCTGTCGGCATTCTCCAATAGTCTCTCAATGTGGATGTTGATCCGCTCGAGCCAAGACTCACGGTCATTGTTGATCTCTTGCTCCAAGGTAGTGAGTTCGATCCTCCTTTGTTGGGCAACTTGTCGATTCTCACGAATGCTTTGCAGCTCCATGATCTCATGTTGGTCCTCAAGTTGTTTATTCCTCTACTCCAGATACCTGATGATCCATTTGGCCCTTTCCAAATTGAGTGACAAGACTTGGATCTCTATATTCTTCTCCTGAATAGTCATCCTAAGTTGGGCACTCTCCACATCTGCATCATCATCCTGAATGAGGATGAAGTCGGCCTCTTGTTCACTTTATGGCCCCTCATCATGCATGGGCATCTTGCCCTTGTCCTGTGCCTATGTAGTCGATGCCAGAAGCAAGGCCCCTTCCACCCCAGGTGGAGATAACACTCGCTTTGCTGCTACAAACAAGTGCCTACTGCCTCTCTGATATGTCACGAATACTAGCATAGTCGTGGTCTCATGGTGCTCATACTGATGAGAAGGACCACCTATCTCATGTTATGCCTCTAATAGTACCTGTGAAGTGCTAAAGAGGTCACAGGAGATGAAGTCCTCCCCAGCAATGCCCTGCAATCCCAACTGATGATCCACCAAAATCTGGATAAGAGAAAAGTGATAAACACTGTTAAGTTTCTGCTGAGGGGTCTTATGCTGCATGAAGGTGTTCATCCTCTCTATGCTCCTACAAATGAAAAATGGGAGGTTCATCATCCTCACCCTGGTAAATTGCATGACCAACCTGATGTGGTAGGCATATAGACGAGAGAACCTCCCCTTAGAGCTGAAGTATTTCATGATCAATTTCACGAGTGGAGCATACTCATCTTTCAAATATATGAATGGGAAGACTCTTGTGATCTAACTCAAGAATATAGCCTTAATGTAAGGCTCATAGTGTTTCCTATCCACCTTCTTTTTCTTATGCCACTGTTCTCCAACATTTGGTATGCCTGTTGCCACTGAGATAGTTTCGGGTGTCAATGTGAAGGTGACCCCGGCCAAGATAGACTGACCTCCATGTAGGTGAAGCACAAAAAGACGGGCCAACTCATGATGCACTCTAACATTAGCCACCCTTTGACAAAATTCAAAACATGATAGGTACTCGAAGCATGACATGGCAAGAGGGCATGCCTGCAATTCAGTGAGGGTAGTGGGCTCATCCCTAACATGTTTGCCGCTCTTGTGATGTCTCCTGGGAGCTTGTTCTTCCGAGGATGAATAACTTTGTGTCTCCATCTCATACTCTAATGAATGCTCTGATGCCATGACTGCTGTGTGTACTGTACTTAGGCTGCCCTTTGGTGATGGTGTGAAGCTGGGTGCTTTTGTGATATCTGCCACCAAGGGGAACAATGAAACAAAAGGGAGTATTAGGAGGGGAGTAATGTGATAGGAATCGGGGTTATGGGGAGAAGTTTTGTTTAGGGATATGTAGGGGGTTAGGGGATTTGATAAGGTAGGGTTTGGGGCCTTGATAAGGTAGGGTTTTGGGGTGTTATGTTGACCCAAGAGTGGAGGCATAGGGGATAGGGTTTGGTAGTGTTTTAGGGTAGGGATAATAGGAAAAATAAGAAACAGAGGATAGGGAAAAATGGCAAGCAAGGGAAAAATTAGGAGTGAAAATGGAACCTTGGCCTCAATACCACAATTATGCAACCCTAGCCACCATAGTTTTGATGTTTTTTGAGTGGTTAGTTTTATGAGTTTTATGGCAATTAAACATAGCCAAGAACCACCATATCATCCATAAAATTTGATGAGAAAGCCTTGATATAGAGCCTACTTGTCAATTTGATGGGTTCCACAAGCAATTTGAGGTGATTTGGCATGATGTCAGCCCGTTGTGGGTGTGCACCGCGTGCCAAACCCAATGCACCGCACCTTGGGTGTGCGCCGCGCCCATTGAAAAAATGCATTGAGGGGTGGCTCTGTGTGCACCGCACCCCTGTGTGTTTACGCCGCGCCCTGAAAACTACCTCCAAATTCGCTTCAAACACACACTATGCACTCTCAATCACTTTCCAATGTCTTCCTATGAACATGATTTGCACAATGACTTTGATTTTGGTGGAAACTTGTATATAAAGACTTTAAAGCCATGGGTTGAATTTTTGCTTCTCCAAAAACCCATTTTGCTAATGTTGTGTTTTGACACTTTTTCACTGACTTAAAGCAACACTAATTTTCAGTTTCCCTTTGAAATTTTAGCTCAAATGATGAAATTTTCGGCACTCTTTGTAGGGATTGCATGACAGGACATTTGGCCACTGAAACCATGACTGCATCTAAAGAAATCAACTGACGACTTTTTTTGAAAATTTTATCACCAATGACACTGTTTGACCTTTCTTCAAAACAGAGATTTGAAGAACAGTCGAACTCTATCACCATGACGATGAAACTCTCTGAATCATAACTTAGTAAGGGCCTCACTCTGGCCTGCATGGATTTATTGGACATTTTTGAAGACCAAATTGATTAACCCCTACACCTAATTATAAAAAATGATTGTTTTCGACTAAAGGACCAGACCTTGACTGTCATGGACTTTGGTGATCATTGACAAAGACCTAAGCCAGCAGGAGCGAGACATGAGGGGAAATGACTAGCATGACCTTTTCCATCAGATTATGGCATGCCCCTAGCGGAATGCAGCTGGATGAATGGAGCGGGACTCCTAAAAATGAAATGCATAAAGAGTTTTGATATCTAACGGAGGACTGACTAGACCGACTCTAACATTGGCTCCAATGGGGGATGGTAGCTCCTTGGAGGTGCCAAGTACAGCAGTCTAGAAGAGCTAGACAGTTCCTTCGTCCATTAGGCTATGGAGTCATTACTTCGACAAACAACACAGGACTCTAACTCATTTGTGAAACTGAAATGACCAAAAACTGACTCAAATTTGACATTGAAATGACTTGAAGACTAACTTGACAAACTCTAATAAAACTGAAATAAAATGGTATTTATAGTGACAGTGGAAGCAACGTTAATAACTCAGAAGTGGTACCGCTTGAGAAGTTGACCATTGATCGGCCCTCCTGGACAATCTTCCCCGTTCATTTCCTTCAGAAGAAAGGCATTCTAACCCCAATATGCTACAATCTTGAAAGGACCTTTCCAAAGGTTCTCGAACTTACCGTGCTTGCCTTTTTCCTCATTCCTTGCATCCCACTTCAACACTACATCATCCAACTACAATTTGTCCACCTTTCCCTTTCTGTCATAAATTTTTTTGATCTTCTGGGGCAATTTGGATGTGTTCTTGAAAACTTCTTCTCTAGTCTGCTGCAAGTGGACCATTTGATTCAATCTTATCTGCATGGGATCTTCTTCACTGCCGGCCTCCTGAAGAAGTTTGACTACCAGGGTAGCAAGAGAGGTAGGAAATACTGTATCAACTCCATAAACGAGCTCAAACGGTGACGTACCAATGGATTTCTTCTGACTGACCCAATCTGCCCAAAGTGCATTGACCAACCTCTTATGCCAGCTCTTCTTGTTTATTTCTAGTAGCTTCTTGATGATGTTGACCAATGATTTGTTCGAAGACTCTACCAATCCATTGCCTTGCGGATGATAGGCAGTTGAGTGGCCCAAAATGATGTGATATTTATGACAAAACTCTACCATCCTTTTTGATTTGAAAGTTGTTGCGTTATCAGTGATTAGCTTATTCGGAAAACCAAAGCGAGACAAGATGTTATTTTTAAGTAATGAAAGGATTACAGTATCAGTAGCTTGTCTGGTGGGAATTGCCTCGATCCATTTCGTGAAATAATCTGTCAATGTGAGGATCCATCTATGCTGACCAGAAGAAGCGGGATGAATTTCACCAATGAAATCCAACCCCCATTGCTGGAAAGGAGCACTCACCTCTATAGGCTTAAGTGGTAAAGGCTGTAACTTCTACTTTCCTTCGAAAATATGACACTTATGATAGTGCTTGACCATCTTATATATATCAGCAAACAATGTCCGCCAATAGTACCCCACTCTCAGAATTTTATTTGCTGTTGACTTCCAAAAAAGGTGACTGCCACAGTCTTCTTGGTGGCAGTCCTCCATGACCTTCTTTGCTTCCTTTTCCACCAAGAAATTTAACAGAACGCCGCTAGGATCTTTCCAATACAGTGCAGAATTTAGAATGCAAAACTCGGTAGCCTTCAACTTGAGTGTTCTTGCTTTGTTTCTAGTCATGCAGGGCGGTGGTAACAAATTTTTAAGCACATATATGATATCTGAATACCATGGAGAAAGAGCAAACATTTCAGATACCTGAATTGACAATCCTTCCTCATTCTCATCAGACATAGCAGTGATCAGATCTATGTCCAAGGCGTGCAAGTTTGATTCAGCCATTAACTTTTCCAATCCCTGTCCTTTAACCAGCCTTGTGGGTTTTATTTCCACATCATATTCCAACAAGGCTGCAATCCACTTGCCTTGTCTTCCTTCCGCATCAGTCTGCACTAAAACATCTTTGACAACAGCATTAGGAACATATGCCAAAATATGAGAATGTAAAATATATACCGAGAAATCTTTCAATGCCTTCACAAGTGCCAGGGCTTGCTTCTCAATGATGTTGTATTTTAAGGTTGCATCTCTTATAGCTCTGCTGAAGAATGCAATGGGTCTTTCATGATCATCTCTTTTCTGCAATAACACAGGTGCCATAGTGTGCTCTGAAGCAAATGAAAACAATATGAAATCCTGAGTGTAGTCTGGGCTGACTAGAACTGGAGCTGAAGAAAGAGCCAATTTGACCAAATTGAAAGATTTTACAACCTCCTCCATCCATTTCACTTGGTTGTCCTTCTTAAGTATGTTTGTCATCTCTCTTAGGTGCTTAGCAAGATTGGGTACAAAGCGGCGTAGAAAATTCATCTTACCATTGAACGATTGTATCTTTTTCTTATTTTGGGGCAGATTGATTTGCTGAATTGCTTGCACTCGTGCTGGGTCAATACGAATGCCATATTTTGAGATAATGTGCCCAAGTAGTTTGCATTCCTCCATGGTGAACAAGCTCTTCTTTGGATTCAGCGACAAGCCATATTTTCTGCACTTTTGAAAGACAATTTTTAGATGGTACATGTGCTCTTCATCAGATTTGGAAAACACTGTCAAATCATCGAGGTACACCACCAGAAAGACATCCTTCTCATTTGCAAAAGCCAAGTCCATTGCACACTGAAATGTGGCACCCGCATTCTCCAAACTGAAAGGCATTTTAGCATAATGAAAGGTTCCCAATGGAGTGGTGAATGTTGTCTTTTCTCAGTCATCTTCATGGATAGAAACTTGGTTATATCTAGAATAACCATCAAGTAGTGACATACAAGATGCTCCCACTACTCGCTGAAGTATATGGTCCATTTTGGGCAGCGGATAGTTGTCTTTCAATGAAACTTTATTGAGATTTCTAAAATCAATGCATAAGATAATCTCACCTGTCTTCTTTCGTATGGGCACCAAGTTAGAGATCCAACCCGAAAATCTGATTGGCACAATGATCCCTAATTTGTACAACCTGTTTATCTCCTTTTCAATAGATGGCAACAACTTTGGATTAGCCTTCTCAACTTATGTCTGAATGGTTTTTGATTGGTCTTGATGGGTATAGTGTGTTGAATTATATTGGTATCATATGTCTTTAAGTCAGAATAATCCCAAGCAAACACATCTGCATATGAGGACAACAAACTGATATATTTGTCCTTGATCTTTGGTGGTAATGCTTTGGAGAATTTTACCAATTTAGGATCAGCAGCTATTCCGATATTGACCTCTTCCACACCCTTCTCTGTTGGCTGCAATGTTGGCTTGCGGGCTACATCATCTTGATCAAATAGTTCTTCTAAAGATATCAAGCCTTTAGGAATAACATTATTCTTCAGCTGCAACACGTCCATTTCATTGATCTGCACCTCATCTATACCATTACCTTTACCATCGTCATTTTCTACATCAATTGAGGTATCTTTGAACTTGCCTTTGTTTTGTAGAAAATCATCAATCTCCTCATCATCTTGAAAAACTTGCCAATATCTCTGATTGTTTGGAATGGTTGGACGATGCTTGACATGGATTTCGAACTTATTTCTGGAGTTCATTGGGATTTTCAAACTACTTGCTGCCTTGGCAAGAGCATTAGTAATACTATTTTGTATACGAGGCACACATGTCAAGGTGTATTCTGAAAATAATTTTATGATGTCTAGAACTGCATTACGGTAAGCCCGCATCCTGGGATGCTTTGCTTGATATTCACCTCTGACCTCCTTGATAACCAATTTGGAGTTGCCATATACTGAAATCCTCTTAACATTCAGCTTTCTTAGAATCTTTAGGCCAACAATCAGGGCTTCATACTCAGCTTCATTGTTTGAACACTCAAAAGCCAACTTCTAAGAGCATACCCGCACGTTACTAGGGACTTTGTTCGGGGTGGAGAAAGGACTGCGTACCCAAATTCCAATTCCAGCGCCATCATTTTCTACTGCTCCATTGAAATCCATGGTCCACAAACCTTCTTCCTCCTCTTGCAAGTGTTGAAAATCTGTTTGTTGTGCCTTGTCTGCTTGCTGTCCATTACTTTCAGCTGATTTCTCAACGTTGTTATGTTGTTCTTGTTCTTATTTCCTTAAAACTCCTCTAAAATTTTCTGTTATTTCCAGAATATCATCTACTTCTACTAACTGACTATCGATATCATTGAAACTATCTAAATACAAAACAAAAGACTCTAAATATGTATGTACATATTTAATCGAATGATTTATTGGTTTCTCCTTGCTTGTGATCATGTATTTCATTTTTTGTTCCCGATACAATTTCCTCATTCGTCCAAACACCAGAATCGTTGCATAGGAGAAATCTAGCTGTAGTGTCCCTTTCAATTTTGCTATCGAAGACCTGGAAAGAAGCATGCCAAACCTGGGAGGAATATCTGCTACAACAAAATCCATCAAAGCATTCTTCATTGGGAGCTGATCCAGATTGACAACCAAGTCTTTGATGAGTCCTATACATCTTACTCTACTGGAATCAAATGAATAGAGATCATGGTACTATCGGGTGATGTCCAAACCAAGCTTATCCATGATAGCCTTGGGCATGAGATTGTGAGAAGCTCTGGAATCGAACATGGCATTATATAACACAAAATCATGCGACCTTAAACTGATATAAAATGGTGGTACCTCACTATCACGAGACTCACCATTCGATGCTGGCCCAAAAATCATTTTCGGTTGATCATCTTTGACATTCACCATGTCAGACATTGGGTCCAAATTCAACATTTTATATACTTGTCCTCTATAACTACTGTTCCTCATTATTTCAGTCAAGGGGATGGATACCTTCAATTTAGAAATCTCATTCTGTAAATTAAAAGCAGGAATCTTTTCTACCTCTTTGACTGGGATTTCTTTCCTTTCCTTTTCTTTCGATGCAACTTGCTAATGTGATTGTTCTACTGATGGTGATTTGCTGCTCTCTGGATCAACCGCCTCCTTTCCTTTCCTTTGTCCAACTGATCAATCATTCTTTGATGCTTCAACATCCTTCCTTTTTTTGAATTGGTTTGACCAACACATCTCTGTTTCTAAGTGAATATCACTACTGTTGGGTAGACAAAGCATTCATATAGCCTCTTCGGTACTCATCTAATTCTTCCTCCAAGACGGTGTCATTTTCTAGAATGAAATCTACATATTTGTTTACACCTGAACTTTCTGCATACTCCTCATCCTCAGTGAGATAAATAGGCAAATCATCCGAAGTAAAGAGGTGATTTTCTTCACCAATTATATTCCCATCCTCATCTGATTCCGGTCCATGCACAAAATTTTGCTACAAAGGTGTCTGAACTGTCTGTTGTGCAGTCTGCTCTTAGGCTCGCTGATCTCTCTACCTTATTCTATATTGTGGTTGTTGCTGACCATGAAAGTTAGGATTTCTAACTCGTGGCTCCAGTTTGTCAAGTTTCACCCTTTCAAGCATCTTCTCCACCTTCCGAAGTAGTTGATCTACCGAGGAAGATTCTTCCTTTACAGTGTTATTTTCCACCTTTGCTCTAGCCCCCTTAGTTAGCAGATTTGCTTCAAAGCTGACCGCTATCTTCTGCATTTCTTCCATTGTGGCCGGTTCTCCTTCTCCTAATTGATAAGCCATGTCAGCATCAAAACCATCTGGGAACTTCACCATGGCTAGTCCCACATGTGGCCTTAGATGATCTGGAATTTCGTTATAAACTGAATTGAATCTAATGCAATAGTCTTGGACCGACTCACCAACATTTCTTTTGATTTGCTCATATTCGGCCAAAATTTGAAGAGGATTCTTTTTCACTTCCCAACGGTTTAAAAATTGTCTTTGTAAGTCAGCCAAGGTAGCGATACATGCAGCCGTCAAACCTCTGAACCATTTCCTCACTTCACCTACAAATGTCTGTACAAAGAGTCTCATTGCCACATTCTCCGCATCAATCTCATGAAGTTCATAGAAGTCTACCATTCTTTCCACATGTTGCTGAGCAGTAATGTTGTTAGGAGTGCCATCAAAAAACAGGATCTTTCTTTGATAATGTGCAGGCATATCATCTAGAACTTAAGGCAGAGTAAGACGTGCAAAACGGGCAGCCATCACTCTTGGTGGGTTTGGCCTCGGAGGTGTTGGAGGAGTGTGCACAGTTTGTAATGGACTAGCAATTGGAGTTTGAGCCTGAGCTATAATGTAGTTATCAATCAACTGGTTAGCCCTTTCTGTCTCCAAGTCTACAAGAAACTGTGGATTGTGGACAGGAGAGTCAACCGCCCTTTCGGATTTGGTTTCGAACAACGATAGTTGAAACTTCTCATCACACTCTAGCTCTTCAAGATACTCAAAAATGTCAGGGCATGAATGGGATTTGAATGCAAGAGATATAGAGCTTTCTTGATGATGAATTCTTGAAATCAAATTGGGATTTTCGTAGATGTGCGAAGGATCTGGATCTAGATTAGCTCTGGTATATATTCTAGAAGCTAGCGTGCTATTGAGAAAAATCAAAGGACACAACCAACTCACTCAACCTATCAAATCCCAAAATTATCATCTGGAAGCTTAGAATTATTAAGAAGTAAGGGGATTGATTTCGTTCCCCAGTGGAGTCGCCACTATGTTAGCACCTAAATACACCTTAGGCTGAAGAAAGGCAAAATTCAGGGTAACCACAAATCACGCTCAGTCTAGTAGCTAGCCCTACCAGAACAGGAGAGGGATCTCTCTGAGTCATGCTCAGTGAATAGATAAACAGTATGGTCTAAGATGACTTACTGGGAAATATTGATCTTAGGCTAGTAAGTGAATATGGATACAAGAAACAATTTTTTATGAATTACTTAGTTCTTGGGATGGTATGGGACCAATGGACCACAATGAACAGAGAATTTAATACAAAGGCACAGATTACTTCATGAAGCAAGACAAGTGGAAAGTCTAGCAATTTAGTTTGAAATAATGCAGAATGGAAAGATTGCTTAGGAGGGTGAAAAGGGTATGGACAACATGGATCCTTTTCAACAGAAGAAGAACACTGAACATGAAATTTTCTCACAGGCAGAGCAATAAAAATGAATTCTACCTTATCTAACTTAGAAAATTTCAGTGGAAATGAATATGAAATCAATTGTGAAACATAACGAAATACATATGAAACATGAGAGACACATTTTCCACACTCACAACCACATGAATCTCATGAAACAGAGCTGCTGCCTTTCATTAATCCTCTGTCAAAATATACAATGAAGAAACAGAATTTCTTTCCCACAGTCTCCCAGAACTTACAAGCCAACTAACCCTTTGCAAATAGTTTGCATACAATATATAGAATTTTCCATGAGGAGATAGAACGACCAAGGGGTTGGGGAGTTTCTCGAATCATTACAAAATGGAGATGGAAAGCCAACCATTAGCTACAGGTGCAGCATTACAAACATGACAAATGGCTTGGGTGACTGTTTGCCTTCCTTTGCCACTTGGATAAAAGCCAATATGGAGTGAAAATGCTTTAAAATTTTCCTTATGTGCCGAAAAATTGAAGTGTAGATGAGCGGGCCCACTTGGCGAAAGTCGCGAATCGAAATTTCGTGAAACGGAGGTGAATTTGGCCTTTTTCCCTATATGCACCATGCCAATTTGGAGGTTGTTCTGAGGCACTTGTAAGAGTCCAAAATGTGTCCAAGTGTGCTTGTTGGAAAGCTTGTCTTGTCTACTTTCTAACCCAAGTATAATTTCTGAATTTCGTGCTCGTTTACCCTTCCAAATCTTCATTTTCCCAAGACTGCTTCCTGTGTGTCAAAATAGGGGTAGAGAGGCCATTTTTTGGGTGTTTTTGACCTCCTGGAGAATCAAATCATGAACAAATTTCTTGTCCAAGCACCAGTAGTCGTGACTTTGCATTCTCAATCCAAAAATTCAAGCCATTTGTCATTTGGAGCTCCCAATCCTAAGCGTCGCGCCAGTGGCGCGACGCACAAGGAGAAAAAACCTGTGTTTTGACCAAAAAATTACCATGACACCAAAATTGCCCCAAATTTCTTGAAATTTGGGTTGGAAGTTCTTTAAGAGGCACTATGCTAGGCCACAGAAGCTTCAGCCAACATTCAAAGTCGTTCTAGCTCTTTTGCCTCTTTTGTTGCTTTGCTCAATTTTGCCTTCAAGCTCCTTATCTGGGTCTTTGCACTCATGTTCCATGCCCTATAATGATAAACCATACTCCTTAGTATGGTTTTGTGTCTGTCAGCCTTCTCTAGCAGTCTCTCAAGGTGGATGTTTATCCACTAGAGCTAAGACTCATGGTCATTGTTGATCTCTTGCTCCAAGGTAGTGAGCTCGATCCTCCTTTGCTGGGCAGCTTGTCGATTCTCACAGATGCTTTGCAGCTCCATGATCTCATGCTGGTCCTCAAGCTATTTGTTCCTCTTCTCCAGATACCTGATGATCCATTTGGCTCTTTCCAAATTGAGTGACAAGTCTTGGATCTTTATGTTCTGCTCCTGAATGGTCATCCTAAGTCGGGAACTCTCCGCATCTGCATCATCATCCTGAATGACGATGAAGTCAGCCTCATGTTCCCCTGATGGGTCCTCATTAGGCATGGGCCTCTTGTCCTTGTCCTGTACCTGTGTATTCGATGCCAGAAGTGAGGCCCCTTCCACCTCGGGTGGAGATAACACTCGCTTTGCTGCTGCAAACAAGTGCCTACTGCCTCTCTGATATGTCACGAATAATGGCATAGTCGTGGTCTCATGGTGCTCATACTGATGAGAAGGACCACCTATCTCATGCTCTGCCTCTGATTGTACCTATGAAGTGATAAAGAGGTCACGGGAGATGAAGTCCTCCCAAGCAATGCCCTGCAATCCCAACTGATGATCCACCAAAATCCGGATAAGAGCAAAGTGATAAACGCTATTAAGCTACTACTGAGGGCTCTTATGCTGCATGAAGGTTTTCATCCTCTCTATGTTCCTGCAAATGAAAAATGGGAGGTTCATCATCCTCACCCTGGTAAAGTGCATGAGCAACCTGATGTGGTAGGCATATAGACAAGAGAACCTCCCCTCACAGCTGAAGTATTTCATGATTAATTTCATGAGTGGAGCATACTCATCTTTCAAGTATCTAAATGGGAAGACTCTTGCGAGCTGACTCAAGAATCTGGCCTTAATGTAAGGATCATAGTGTTGCCTATCCACCTTCTTTTTCTTATGCCACTGTTCCCCAACATTTGGTATCCCTGTTGTGACTGAGATAGTTTCAGGTGTCAATGTGAAGGTGACCCCGACCAAGATAGACTGATCTCCATATAGGTGAAGCACAAAAAGACGGGCCAACTCATGATGCACTCTAACATTAGCCACCCTTTGACAAAATTCAAAACATGATAGGTACTGAAAGCATGACATGGAAAGAGGGCATGCCTGTAATTCAGTGAGGGTAGTGGGCTCATCCCTAACATGTTTGCCACTCTTGTGATGTCCGTTGGGAGCCTGTTCTTCTGAGGATGAATCACTTTGTGTCTCCATCTCATACTCTGATGAATGCTCTGATGCCATGACTGTTGTGTGTACTATACTTAGGTTTCCCTTTGATGATGGTGTGAATATGGGTGCTTTTGTGATATCTGCCACCAAGAGGAACAATGAAAGAAAGGAGAGTATTAGGAGGAGAGTAATGTAATAGGAATAGGGGTTATGGGGAGAAGTTTTGTTTAGGGATATGTAGGAGGGTTAAGTGATTTGATAAGGTAGGGTTTGGGGTCTTGATAAGGTAGGGTTTTTGGGTGTTATGTTGACCAAAGAGTGGAGGGATAGGGGATAGGGTTTGGTAGTGTTTTAGGGTATGGATAATAGGAAAAATAAGAAAGGGAGGATAGGGAAAAACGACAAGCAAGGGAAAAATGAGGAGTGAAAATGGAACCTTGGCCTGAATACCACAATTATGCAACCCTAGCCACCATAGTTTTGATGTTTTTTAAGTGGTTGGTTTTATGAGTTTTATGGCAATTAAACATAGCCAAGAACCACCATATCATCCATAAAATTTGATGAGCAAGCCTTGATATAGAGCCTACCTGTCAATTTGATGGGTTCCACAAGCAATTTGAGGTGATTTGGCACGATGTCGGCCCTTTGTGGGTGTGTGCCATGCACCAAACCCAGTGCGCCGCACTGTAGGTGTGCACCGTGCCCATTGAAAAAATGCACTGAGGGGTGGCTTTATGTGCAGAAAACCCTCTGTGTGCGCCGCGCCCCTGTGTGTGCGCACCGTGCCCTAAAAACTACCTTCAATTTCGCTTCAAACATGCACTATGCACTCTCAATCACTTTGCAATGTCTTCCTATGAACTTCATATGCACAATGAATTTGATTTTGGTGGAAACTTTTATATAAAGACTTTGAAGTCATGGGTTGAATTTTTGCTTCTCCAAAATCCCGTTTTGCTAATGTTGTGTTTTGACACTTTTTCACTGACTTAAAGCAACACTGATTTTCACTTTCCCTTTGAAATTTGAGCTCAAATGATGAAATTTTCGGCACTCTTTGCAAGGATTGTAGGACAAGACATTTGGCCACTCAAACCATGACTGCATCTGAAGAAATCAATTGACGACTTTTTTTGAAAATTTTATCACCAATGACACTGTTTGACCTTCCTTCAAAACAAAGTTTTGAAGAACAGTCGAAGTCTATCACCATGACGATGAAACTCTCTGAATCATAACTTAGTAAGGGCCTCACTCTGGCCTGCATGGCTTTATTGGACATGTTTGAAGACCAAATTAATTAACCCCTAGACCTAATTATCGAAAGTGATTGTTGTCCATTAAAGGACCAGACTTTGACTATCATGGACTTTGGTGATCATTGAGAAAAGACCTAAGCTAGCAAGAGCGAGACATGAGGGGAAATGACTAGCATGACCTTTTTCGTCAGATTATGGCATGCCCCTAGTGGAATGGAGCTGGGTGAATGGAGTGGGACTCCTAAAAATGAAATGCATAAAGAGTTTTGATCTCTGACAGAGGACTGACCAGACCGAATCTAACAGAATGCATAGAAGTCATCTAATTACTTTGACCATGCTACTTCGCCTTCACCATCATACGTGAATTCCAACAAGAGATAAAAAAAACCCCTCGTGATGTTGAGAGATTTGGCATGTGAAAAACATGGGATCAGATTGAAAGTATCCATGATGGATGTGCGAAGATTCAAAACAGGATGTAAGGGCTCAGCTCATTATTTGGCCCTCCTTCTAGTGCCAAAAGTTTGACGATGTTGGACCCACCAACATGTCAAGGGATCTCCCTAGTAAGAAGTTCCAACTAGACCTTAGACAATTTACCATAGGAGTCCTAACAGTGGGTCGTATGGTATTACCTTGACTACGGTTGCGCGAAGACGCAAGTAAGATGTCCTTGTTGGTAGCAGGGGTGTGAGATGTATAGCAAGCCAAGGAAGGTGAATGAATGGTTCTAACACATAGAAGGTGGAGTGAGTGTGCCATTTGGAAACCTGTGTAAACACGTAGCTAGGAAGGGAACGCACGAGAAAAGATGCACCACAAACTGGGAGGCAGGTGAACCAACAATCCAAAGTGATGGTCAAAACAACAACACATCTCCTTAAGATTCATACATGCATATACAGAACGAGTCTATACATACATGCATAAGCAAACAAATACATATATCATTAGAGTAACCAAGATAACTGAAATACAATAACAACACATGCATGAAACATGTTGTCTTTGTTATATTAAGAAGTGAAAGTTCTCATCATACAGTAAAACCATGACCAAACACTAGTCCTAATAATAGAATGTTACAGTCATTTCCTTTTGCTCCTCCACAGAGATGTACTAGCTCTGCACTGTGGAGAAGTTAAAGCTCATTACAATACTCTCCAAGATTTCTCTAAGATACTCCTATCGGAAGCATGGCTACCCAAAATCCCTTACACTGAGTTCTGAGGTTCTATAATTAGCAAAGGGTGGGGTGACCCTAGATGTTCCCCTTTGTGAGTCTTCACCTACCCTCATGACTCTTCAACTGTGACATGACTATTACATTAAACTATCGACACTTAGACTCTCACATTACAAGATCTTACATATAATCTGCACATGTACCAATGTGAGACAAAATAGGCTTGAGCAAGCCAGACAAGCTATCACTAAGACATAGACAGTGGTGGGTAGACCAACTCTTTGACATCTTCACAATGATCGATGGTGGAAAATGATGCCAAGCTTAGTCATTCATGATGGTGTCTGCGTGCTCAAAGGTGACATCCTACTAAAAGCGAACTCTTACCTTTGTTGCATCTGGGTACACTGGTATGGCTTCTTTGTCCAACTCATTTGGTAACATGTGCATGATTTTCGTGAGTGCAGTAAGACCAAAAACATACAGATGCATAGTGTCTGTATTGATCTCAAAGTGTGTGTTCGTGACCATGTGCATCAACTTGTTGAAATACATGTTCAGCTCCGGTTAGACTTGCTTCTTGTCTTCGCCTTGGTGAGTGTTCCAATGGCTGGGATCACATATGTGCACATTGTTGGCATTATGGCACTAGTTTGGCTCGATGACATAAGTGCTGTCCTTGATGGAAATTCACTCAAGTAGCAGATCACAAGTTCAGGCTCTCAGAATGGCAGAAAATGGTAGGTGCGTAGGTTCCTGATCTCAAAGATGTGGTCATCAACAGGTTCTGCAGATGCGTCATTTGGAAGTTGCAGATAGGTTCGCAAGTGTACCGTTCAAAAGATGCAGACCCCCAGTTCACACACTTTCATGCAGAGAAAATCGCATGCATGTGGGAAATCTTACGAGTGGTCCATGGTATTTAGTCCGACACTTTTGAACCTATGGTTTGGTCCGTGGTTTTTGCATCTAAAGTTTTGAACCCCGGTTTGGATCCCTTGTATTGGGTTTCTATGGTTTTGGTCCATGGTTTGTGTAAGGGTTTGTGTATAAAGGAAAGGAGATCATTTGGCTCGGTACTCATGTGTTGAATATCTTAAGAGCAAGATCTGAAATTCTGGTGATCGATTGGTGAATAATAGCTAGATCTGAATTAAGGAGAATCCTTAGCATTATAAGGCAAATCTACTGATAAGACGAGATCTCCTTGGCGCATGATTAGATTTGTGAATTTGATAGTCTGGGATATAGTTGAGGACTAATAAAGTGTCTATACCCAGAGGTCCACAGGCGAGATACGATGTAGGTGTGGAGGTGTGCAGTCTAGAAGACAGATCAAGTGCGGAGGTGTGCAGTCCTGTTGACAACGCAGGTGTGGAGGTGCATAGTCTAGTTGACAACATAGGTGCGGAGGCGTGTAGAAGATAAGACAGAACAAGTGCGGAAGTGCACAGGCTCAACACAACAGAAGTGCGGATATCCATAGGTTTCTATTGGTGAAGTTGCAGACTTTTTTTTGAAATATTTTTAGCTGCATTTACTTATTACTGTTGAGTTCAGGGTTCTGAATTTTTGTATGGTTGTTGTGTATTGAGAAGTTATTGACTCAATATTTTTACAAGGAAGTTGGGTGATTTCAGATCTATTTGATGTTTGATTGATATTCATGGATCCATTCTGAAAATTTATGAAATGAGATCCTTGGAAGGAAAGAGAAGGTTGTAGCCTTCTGCAGGATGAAGCCTGTGTGCTGGTATAAGACTGCACCAGTACAAAATCATTGTAAAATAAGTTTATAATTGAAAGAAGATAGAGACATATTGCAGCAGGTGGTTTTCACTGACATTGGGTTTCCACCTTATATCTTGTGTCCTTTGGTGTTACTGTTGCTCTATTTTTTTGTTGTTCCTATTTGCAATAGTTCTAATGATCCACATCTGAAGAATATTTAAATTATAAGGTATAAGCAAGTTTCATCTGCATAAATTGAAAAGAGTTTGATAATACTGATTAACCCCCCCTCTCAGTATTATTTTCAACAATTGGTATCAGAGTAGGTCCTTCAAGAAAAAATTGATTTCTTGAAGGAAGATCTATCACCATGAGCAACTACGAAAAGGAAGCATCTATTAGGCCACCAATTTGTGATGGGAGCAACTTTGTCTATTAGAAGGTAAGAATCACTACCTATCTTCAATCTCTTGATACATAGGTATGGGATATTTTGGAAATGGGATGCACATTTCCATCAGCATCTCCTACAGACACAGCTTGTAAGAAGCAGTATGAAACAAATGCAAAAGTGGTCAATACTCTATTAGGAAGTCTATCTCAATCAGAATTCGTCAAGCTTATGCAGCTCAAAAGCGCAAAGGAAATATGGGACAAGATCGTTCTAAGCTATGAAGGAGATGAGCAGGTAAAATGAGAAAAATTACAAACTCTTAGAATTCAGTATGAAAGTCTCAGAATGAATAATGATGAAAATGTGGCTAGCTATTTCATATGTATAGACAAGATCGTAAATTGTATGAAAAACTTGGTTGAAGAAATAAAAGAAGTTGTTGTGGTTGAGAAAGTTCTAAGATCTTTGTCTCCTAAGTTTGATTCAAAAGTTTCTGCCATAGAAAGGAGAACCTAAAGAATCTTACCATGTCACAATTACATGGAATTATAACTGCTTACGAAATGAGAAAAGGAGGACCATCAGATAGAAGAGAAGCTGCATTCAAAGCTTCAGGAAAGGGAGATTACTATGAGCTAGGACATATTTCAGAAGAAGAGGAAGAATCAAATTTTGTCAAAAATATTCAACGGGGAACTGGAAGATTCAGAGGTAAGCTGCCTTTCAAATGCTTTGCTTGTGGAAGGGTTGGTCATTATGCTGCAAAATGTCCACATAAAGATAAACTAGACAAAGGTAAGGAACCTATTAGATGGAACAAAAGACAGAATAATAAGAGCTATTAAACGCATGAAGACAATGATGGATTGTCAAATAGTGATGAAGATGAAGAAGGAAATGATAATAGACTTTTGATGGCTTTTGAAGATGATGATTTCTTGGATGTTATAAATGAAGAAGGTCTTTATGAAGAAATTGCTAAACTTAAAGTTTGTTTAGAGGAAAAGAACATGATTATAGATACTCTAACAGTCCAATTTGCTGAAAAAGATAAACACAATGAAGGGTTAGAATGTGAAATTATGGGACTTAGAAAAGAAATTGAGAAAACAAAAGCCCTTAATCTCATATTTGCTAAAGGATCTGAAACTTTGGATGAGATTATCAAAGTATAGCGTTCTCCTCTAATCAAGACAGGTCATGGATATTATGAAGAAGCATCTCAAGCCTAGAAGAAAACACAGAAGCCATCCACCTCCAAAAGTTATCTTGAAGCAGCAAGGAGAAAGGAACAAGTTGAAAATCAAAAGCATAATGCAGATCACCAGGTAAATCAGGGACAATTTGCTTCAAGAATGATCAAAGATTATCAAGTACATCAGGGGCAATCTACTTCAAGGATGAACATAAGCCTCAAACAACCACAGGTAAATCGTTCTCAATTTAGCTCAAGAATGGATGGAAACTACAGTCATATGGTTGGTAGATTTGATAATCGCAGGATTTTCTTCAATGGCCAATGTTTCTCTTGTCATAACTTTGGTCATAAAGCCACTCAAGGTGTTTCCTATAAGACCATCATGACTAGGGAAGCTCAAAAACAAAGGAGTATAACAGGAATCATGGAAATAACCTACAATAACTTCTTTGCTCTTGGAAATGAAATAGAATGTACTATCTGCAACAATTTCGTTCATGAAGATTCTGAATGCAGAAGCAAGTTTCGGCAAACAATTCAGAAGGAGTAGGCTTCATTGAGTTCCAAAACATGGAGAAAGAAAGAACCACAACCAGAAAGTTGTGGTATAGCCTTATATGTGGAAGGATAGGAAAATCAATGGTATATTGACAGTGGATGCTCGAAACATATGACAGGTAATAAAGAAAAACTTCAGTCATATACTACCTTAGAAAAAGAAAAGAAGGTGTCTTTTGGAAATGAAACCCCTGCATTCATAAAAGGTAAAGGTTCTGTTCAATTGAAAGAGAAGTTCAAAGCTGGAAATGTCATGTATGTTGATGGCTCAAAGCATAATCTATTGAGTGTCAGTCACATGTGTGATCAAGGAACTGAGGTAATATTTCGATCAAATGGATGTATTGTTCATGAGGTTGATACAGGAAAAATAGTGATCAGGGGCATAAGAACTCCAAATAACTTATACGTACTCAAGGGAGAACATAAAAAATGCTACTTAAGCAAGAATGATGAACACTGGCTATGGCACAGAAGACTGAGACATCTTAGCTTCTCTCAGATCAAGAAATCATGTAATATCAGGTAGTTCATGATCTTCCTGACATCATAATTCCAGACAACACAATATGAAAATCATGTCAAATTGGTAAGCAAGCCAGAACTAATTTCCCTGAGAAGGAAGGATCATCTAGCAGGCCACTTGAACTTGTCCACACTGATATATGTGGTCCAACTAGGAAGAGATCACCTCGAGGAGAAGAGTATTTCATATTGTTCATTGACGATTTTTCAAGGATGTGTTGGATAGGACTCATGAATTACAAAGATGAAGCTTTCGAAAAGTTCAAGTCATTCAAAGCTTTGGTTGAAAACCAATCAGATCGCAGAATCAAATGCCTCAGATCTGATCGAGGAGGGGAATTTAACTCAAATGAATTTTTCGATTTTTGTGAAGAATATGGAATAAGAAGGGAATTCTCTCCCGCAAGGACTCCTAAACAAAATGGAGTAGTGGAAAGGATGAATAGAACGATTCAACAAATCGCTCGTGCTATGCTTGATGAGTCTGGAACTCCCGCAACTTTCTGGGGTGAAGCCACATTTGCCGCTATTACTATTCTCAACAAGACAAATGTCCGGGTAAACAACACTTAGACTCCTCATGAACTTTGGTATGGTAAGACTCCCATGGTAAAATACTTCAAAATATTTGGAAGCCAATGCTACATTAAAAGGACTGATGAAAATCTTGGCAAGTTTGAACCTAGAGCATATGAAGGCATTCTACTTGGCTACTCTCCCCACAGCAAAGCTTACAAATGTTACAACAAAAGACTTGGTAAAATTGTTGAAAGCATTGATGTAGTGGTTGATAAAGAAGGAAACCCTCCCAGGCAGATAAACTCTAAAGATCTTGAAGAAGATTATCCGTCAACATCAAATCAGATTCATGACGAAGAAGAAACCCATGAGGCACCAAAAGAACAGATAAGGGTAGATAAAAAGACTCCATCTAGATACGTTCAAAAGAATCATCCAGAATCTCAAATTTTGGGGCAGAAAGAGGCAGGTGTGCAAACAAGAAGAACCATTTCAGAAGCTTCAAGCCATCTAGCACTGCTCTCCTCCATTGAACCGCAAAATGTAAGAGAGGCTTGCAAAGATGAATGCTGGGTCAAGGCCATGGAGGAAGAACTCGAGCAAATTGAAAAGAATAACACTTGGGAGTTGGTTCTGAGACCAAAACACAAGAATGTCATAGGGACAAAATGGATTTTCAAAAATAAGCTGAATGAAAATGGGGATGTGGTTAGAAACAAGGAAAGACTTGTTTGTAAAGGACATGCACAACAAGAAGGCATAGACTTTGAGGAAACGTTTGCTCCAGTTGCCAAACTTGAGGCTATAAGAATGTTCCTTGCTCTCTCTAGCTTTTAGAAGTTCAAAGTATTTCAGATGGACGTAAAATCTGCATTTCTGAATGGAGAATTGAATGAAGTGTACATTGAGCAACCAGATGGGTTTATCCTTGGAAATGATCCAAATCTTGTATGCAGACTCAAAAAGGCTCTCTATAGCCTTAAACAGGCTCCAAGGGCATGGTATTATCGGTTGGATAAGTACCTCCGTCAACAAGCTTTTATAGTAGGATCAACTGATAGCAATCTGTATATAAAAGTTGACAATAATAAGTTGCTAATACTTGTGGTGTATGTTGATGATATCATCTTTGGTAGCAATGAAGAAGACATGAGTCAAAACTTTGCCTTGGTAATGCAGAAAGAGTTTGAAATGTCCATGCTTGGGGAGCTCACATAATTTCTTGGTCTACAAGTCCAACAAAACAAAGATGGCATTTTTCTATCTCAAACCAAATATCTCAAGCAGATCTTGAAGAAATATGGGATGGAGGATTCGAAACTAGTATGTACCCCTATGGTGAAAGGTTGCAGCCTCAGCACAAATTATGAATCGGCAACAGTACATCAACCAACCTATAGATCCATGATTGGTAGTTTGCTTTACGTAACAAGTACCCGACCAGATATTATGCATGCAGTGGGAATAGTTGGAAGGTTTTAGGAAAATCCAAAGGAAACTCATCTTTAGGCAGTTAAAAGAATTTTCAAGTATCTACAAGGAACTCAAAACTATGGCTTATGGTATCCTAGAGGTACAGATCTCACACTTCATGCATACACAAATGCAGATTGGGCAGGAAGCGTGGATGATAGGAAAAGCACTAGTGGCGGTGCATTCTTCATGGGTTCTAGATTGGTATCATGGTTCAGCAAGAAACAAAGCTCTATTGCATTATCTACAGCTGAAGTAGAATATGTAGTTGTTGCATCTTACTGCACACAACTCCTTTGCATGATGCAAACATTGCAAGATCTTCAAATCACTTGTACTCCACCTATCTCCATTTTTTGTGATAATACAAGTGCAATCAATATTTCAAAGGATCCTATCATGCATTCAAAGACCAAGCACATCTCGATCAAGTATCATTTTCTCTGAGAACAAGTACTTGATCAAAAGGTCAAATTGGAGTATGTTCCCTCTAAGGAACAAGTTACTGACATCCTCACCAAACCACAATCTAGGGAGACCTTTGAATACCTCAGACATAGGCTGGGGGTAGTTGATGCATCATCTTGCTGTTGAATCTTGTCTGGTTCAAAGACTGTTGTATGCAAGTTTCGTATGGGGTGTATGTGTACATACACTGGTTTATGTGGGTTTGTCAGAGACCTTCTGGCACAGGTTCAGGGGGAGCATATATTCTTCTAATAATGCATTGTTGGCATTATCATAGAATATCTTGGTTCAATTATGTTGGATTTCAGGAGGAGCAAGTGCAGAAGGAGAACATGGATTCTGATCTGAATAATGTTGTTGATGTTTTTGTCTCTATGTCTTATATTTCTTTTGTCAAGGTCATGTAATGGGTTATTTTGGTTACCCCACTATGCTTGGGATGGATAATGTAGTGTGCTCATTATATGATGTATCCCCACTTGGTTGGGAGTTGTATGTAGGAGTCTTTGGTGATAGAGAGGTCAGTTATGATTTCTTCTATAGAACATCTTCTTGCAGAGCTTGCCTATTTGTCAGGGGGAGCTCTGATAGCACAGCAGAATAGAGATTTCAGCATGCATTCAGGGGGAGCATAACCCTTTTCCCTTGATGAAAAAGGGGGAGGAAAGATCTTGAGTGACTTTGGGTTGCCATGAAGTCCACAAGGGGAGATTGTTGGCATTATGGCACTAGTTTGGCTCGATGACATAACTGTTGTCCTTGATGGAAATTCACTCAAGTAGTAGATCACAAGTTCGGGCTCTCAGAATGGCAGAAAATGGTAGGTGCGAAGGTTCCTGATCTCAAAGATGCAGTCATCAACAGTTTCTGTAGATGCGTCATTCGGAAGTTGTGGACGGGGTTGTAAGTGTACCGTTCAAAAGATGCAGACCCCCAGTTCACACACTTTCATGCAGAGAAAAGTGCACGCAAGTGGGAAATCTTACGGGTGGTCCATGGTATTTAGTTTGACACTTTTGAACCTATGGTTTGGTCAGTGGTTTTTGCATCTAAAGTTTTGAACCCAGGTTTGGATCCCTTATATTGGGCTTCTATGGTTTTGGTCCATGGTTTGTGTAACGGTTTGTATATAAAAAGGAAAGGAGATTATTTGGCTGGGTATTCATGTGTTGAATATCTTAAGAGAAAGATCTGAAATTCTGGTGATCGATTGGTGAATAATAGTTGGATCTGAATTAAGGAGAATCCTGAGCATTAGAAGGCGAATCTACTGATAAGACGAGATCTCCTTGGCGCATGATCAGATCTGTGAATCTGACAGTCTGGGATATAGTTGAGGACTGATAAACTATCTATACCCAGAGGTCCGCAGGTGAGATACGACGCAGGTACGAAGGTGTGTAGTCCATAGGACAGATCAGGTGCAGAGGTGCGTAGTCTAGCTGACAGCACAAGTGCAGAGGTGCATAGTCCAGTTGACAGCGCGGGTGCGGAGGTGTGCATAACATAAGACACAATAGTGGAGAGGTGCACAAAACAGAAGATGGAACAAGTGTGAAGGTGCGCAGAAGATAAGACAGAGCAGGTGCGGAAGTGTGTAAGCTCAACACAGCAGAAGTGCGGACATCTGCAAGTTTCTATTGGTGAAGTTGCAGACTTATTTTTGAAATATTTTCAGCTGCCTTTAATTATTACTGCTGAGTTCAGGGTTCTCAATTTGTGTATGGTTACTGTGTATTGAGAAGTTATTGACTCAGTATTTGTACAAGGAAGTTGGGTGATTTTAGATCTGTTTGATGTTTGATTGATCTTCATGGATCCAGTCTGAAAATTTATGAAACAAGGTCCTTAGAAGAAAAGATAAGGTTGTAGCCTTCTGCAGGTTGAAGCCTGCATGGTGGTATAAGACTGCACCAGTAAAAAATCATTGTAAAAGCAGTTTCTAATTGAAAGAAGATAGAGACATATTACAGCAGGTGGTTTTCACCCTCATTGGGTTTCCACCTTATATCTTGTGTCCTTTGGTGTGATTGTTGCTCTATTGTTTTGTTGTTCCTATTTGCAATAGTTCTAATGATCCACATCTGAAGAATATATTAAAGTATAAGGTATAAGCAAGTTTCATCTTCATAAATTGAAAAGAGTTTGATAATAATGATTCACCCCCCCTCTCAGTATCATAATGAAATCCATGCTCCTAGACACCCTTGCATGTGATCGATGACACTGCTCACCCTGTCTACTTTGTGCCAGCTACTAGGCCAGGTCTATAACCTGTATGCTTGCAGTCTCATTAGTCTGTTCATATTCCACCTCATGATGTACTTGTTTCTCTCTTGTCTGTGCAGCTCTTATTCTTACTTGAGTTGTCACTTCAACATCTGCAACTCCTTCCCTATTTCTCTCTGCCTCTGTGTGATACTCTTGTCACATTTTCACCTCATAGCCTCAATCTCCAAAGCTTCTTTCATCACAAGTGGATCTATTTGAACTTGCAACTTTTCTCTACCTCTTCTTTTAAACGACCTTCCTCTTGCATTTGTTGTAAACGATTGTGCTATCTTCTGTTGTTGCTCACTGTGATGTCATTACCATTTCATCTTGATATACTTTTCTATGAATAACTTGATGTCTTCATAGATAGGCAAGTTCATCGACACTCGATTGATTGCATCCCCAGTTGTGCTCTCAATGGTGTCTTTGACTCTACTCTCCTGGAGGCCATTGTACCTATGCTTTTGAGAGGCAAACAAACACATGTGATACCTAGAGACATAGCAACACTCATGGCCAACAATATTTTAGTTGAAAACCAAAACAAATTGGAGGACTGACATGCAACATACCTGTGTGACTGTCTGTGAAGATTGTGCAATTTTCACCGAGAGGCTGGGAGATTGACTACCAAAATTGCACAAGGCACATTTTAGGCTATCGGGAGGTTGAATGACTACTAGAACTACGCAAAGCACATTCCATCGTAGCCTACCAAGGACTGAAACTACACAATGTGTAATTTTAGTTAGCAATGACATGTAAACCAACAAACTGTATTATGTAGTTTTTAGGGCCAGCAAGGCACTTCCTCCAAAAATTGTACAATGCAAGACTGGAGGTCAATGATGGGTCAATCTTGTGCAATTTATGGAGGGAAGGCAGAGCCTTCACTTCTATAAATGTGCAATGCTAGCAGGCCAAAGCAAGGTCTAGGTCAAGGTAGCCCAAACCCAGCAACGACCGACTGAAAACATGAGAAGCCTGAATGCATGGTGAAACTGAGTGTAAACAAGAGTGAATGATCATGCATGTAAACAGTCAATGCAAGATACATCAAATGGGAAAACATGCATGTGTGTGTAGCTGGTGACCACATTGGCAATTGTCAGTGCAAACATACATCAAAACAACATCAAGCATTCATTAAATCAAGAAAACAACACTTACACAAAGCGAAACAAAAAAAGCTACAAAAACATAGTGCAAGGCATGAGAAGTAGACTTACCCTAAAACAGCTAAGCTAAAATTGTCGAAGACTCTTGGATGTGATGTGGGATGTCAGAGTTACAAGATTGATGTGAGGGATGAGCTCTACAGCATCTAGTTCATATGTTTTGATAAGATCGAGGTTATGATGCACATGCCACAAATCTAGTAAAAGGCGACACTTGGAAATAGGTTTCTAAATTGAGTGTGTTGATGATAATGGAGAACCAAGAGTCTTATAGGGAAAGAAGAAAGCTAGATCAGTTAGTATGGTGACAACTATGCAAGCAAAGCTTATTTACAAGAAAGGGTGTAAGTTATTTGGAGTGCACATTTCTAGCAATAAGGAAAGTAAGTTGAGGATGTAGATGTGTTGAACAGGTACCCAGTTTTATAGAAGTTCAAGGATGTATTTCTTGGGGACATTACATAGTTTCCACCTTAGAGGGAGGTAAACATTTCTATTAAGTAGGCGCCAGGATTAGCTCCAACACCGAAAGCACCTTACAGGATGAGCACACCTGATTTAGTTGAGTTAAAGCTACAACTGAAGTAAATGTTGAACAAGGGATACATTAAACCAAGTTTATCACCATGGGCTCACTAGTATTGTTTGTGAAAAATAAAGATGGTACTCTCAGATTATTCATTGATTACAAGCAGTTGAGCAAAGTGACTATCAAGAACAGGTACCCTTTGCTGAGGATTTATGACTTGTTCAATTAGCTAAAGGGAGCAGTACTGTTTTTGAAGATTGACTTGAGATCTGGATACCATCAGGTATGCATCAAATAAAAGGACATCTACAAGGTTGTGTTTCAGACCAGGTATTGGAATTATGAGTTTGTTTTTGTTCCATTTGGCTTAACTAATGCTCCAGCTACATTCATGTGTTTGATCAATAACGTGTTGTGTCCATATTTGGATAAGTTTGTTATTTTGTTCATTGATGATATACTGGTATATTTTAAAAATGAGGAAGAGCATGCCGACAATTTATAAGTAGTTTTGAGGTTGTCGAGGGAGCATCAATTGGATGCTAAGATCAGCAAGTATAGTTTCTTTCAGACTGAGGTACACTACTTGGGTCATGTTGTCTCCAAGGAGGGCATTGGAGTAGATGTAGAAAGAAGAAGAGCCATCATGGAGTGGGTAGCTCCTAAGAATGTAAATAAGGTGAGATATTTCATGGGTTTGGTAGGCTATTATAGGAGGTTCATCAAGAACTTCTTAGAGATTGCTCATCCTATTACATCATTGAAAAGGAAAGGTAAGAAGTTTGAGTGGACAGAGGAGTGCGAGGTTAAGTTTTAGAAACTTAAGAAGTTGTTGACACATGCATCAGTGCTATAAATTTCATATCTGGACAAAGAGTTTGTGGTATGCATAGATGCTTGCCAAAGAGGTCTTGTTGGAGTCCTTATGCAGGATGGAAAATTGTTATGCTATGAGTCCTGAAAACTAAACGAGCATGAACAGAACTACTCGACACATGATCTTGAGTTAGATGTGATAATACATGCATTGCAGATGTGGATACATTATCTTCTTAGTAGGAGGTTTTTACTTATGAGAGATCACATTGGGTTCAGGAATTTGTTTGACCAGTTGAATTTGAACGTTAGGCAGGCTAGTTGGTTGGCCACGATCAACGAGTTTTACTTTAAGATTAGGTACATGAAAGGTAAAGAGAATAGGGTGGCACATGTTCTCATCATATGGGTATAGGTACATCCATCAGAAAACGAGATATTTCTTTGATAATGTGCTGGCATATCATCTAGAAGTTGAGGCAGAATAAGAGGTGCAAACCGGGCAGCCATCACTCTTGGTGGATTTGGCCTCGGAGGTGTTGGATGAGTGTGCACAGTTTGTAAGGGACTAGTAATTGGAGTTTGAACCTGAGCTATAATGTAGTTATCAATCGACTGGTTAGCCCTTTTCGTCTCAAAGTCTACAAGAAACTGTGGATTGTGGATAGTAGAGCCAACCACCCTTTTGGATTTGGTTTCGAACAACGATAGTTCAAACTGCTCATCACACTCAAGCTCTTCAAGATACTCAAAAATTTTAGGGCATGAATGGGATTTGAACACGGGAGATATAGAGCTTTCTTGACGACGAATTCTTGAAATCAAATTGGGATTTTGATAGATGTGCGAAGGATCTAGATCTGGATTAGCTCTAGTATATCTTCTAGAAGCTAGCATGCTATTGAGAAAAATCAAAGGACACAACCAACTCACTTAGCCTATCAAATCCTAAACTTATCATCTGGAAGCTTAGAATTATTAAGAAGTAAGGGGATTGATTTCGTTCCCCAATGGAGTCACCACTATGTTAGCACCTAAATCCACCTTAGGCTGAAGGAAGGAAAAATCCAGGGTAACCACAAATCGCGCTCAGTCTGGTAGCTAGCCCTACCAGAACAGGAGAGGGCTCTCTCCGAGTCATGCTCAGTGAATAGATAAACAATATGGTCTGAGATGATTTACTGAGAAATATTGATCTTAGGCTATTAAGTGAATATGGTTACAAGAAACAATTTTTTATGAATGACTTAGTTCTTGGGATGGTATGGGACGAACGGACCGCAATGAACAAAGAATTTAATACAAAGGCACAGATTACTTCGTGAGGAAAGATAGGTGGAAAGTATATCAATTTAGTTTGAAATAATGTAGAATGGAAAGATTGCTTAGGAGGGTGAAAATGGCATGGACAACATGAACCCTTTTCAATAGAAGAAGAACACTGAACATGAATTTTTTTCACAGGCAGAGCAATAAAAATGAATTCTACCTTATCTAACTTAGAAAATTTCACTGGAAATGAATATGAAATGAACTGTGAAACATAATGAAATACATATGAAACATAAGAGACACATTTGCCACACTCACAACCACATGAATCTCATGAAACAGAGCCGCTGCCTTTCATTAATCCTCTGTCAAAATATACAATGAAGAAACAAAGTTTCTTTCCCACAGTCTCCCAGAACTTACAAGCCAACTAACCCTTTGCAAATAGTTTGCATACAATATATAGAATTTTCCATGAGGAGATAGAACGACCAAGGGGTTGGGGAGTTTCTCGAATCATTACAAAATGGAGATGGAAAGCCAACCATTAGCTATAGGTGTAGCGTTACAAACATGACAAATGGCTTGGGTGACTGTTTGCCTTTCTTTGCCACATGGATAGAAGCCAGTATGGAGTGAAAATGCTTTCAAATTTTCCTGATGTGCCGAAAAAGTGAAGTGTAGATGAGCGGGCCCACTTGGTGAAAGTCGCGAATCGAAATTTCGCGAAATGGAGGTGAATTTGGCCTTTTTCCCTATATGCGCCATGCCACTTTGGAGGCTATTTTGAGGCACCTGTAGGAATCCAAAATGTACCCAAGTGTGCTTGTTGGAAATCCTTTTCTATCTACTTTCTAACCCAAGTGGAATTTTTGAATTTTGTGCATGTTTGCCCCTCCAAATATTCATTCTCCCAAGACTTCTTCCTGTGTGTCAAAATAGGGGCAGAGAGGCCATTTTTTGGGTGTTTTTGACCTCTTGGAGACTCAAATCATGCCCAAATTTCTTTTCCAAGCACCAGTAGTCGTGATTTTTCATTATAAATCCAAAAATGCAAGCCATTTGACATTTGGAGCTCCCAATCCTAAGTTCCGCACCAGTGGCGCAGTGCACAAGGAGAAAAAAACTTGTATTTTGACCAAAAAATTACCATGTGACCAAAATTGCCCCAAATTTCTTGAAATTTGGGCTGGAGGTTCCCTAAGAGGCACTATTCTAGGCCACAGAAGCTTCAGCCAAGATTCAAAGTTGTTCTTGCTCTTTTGTTGCTTTGCTCAATTTTGCCTTTAAGCTCCTTATCCAGGCCTTTTTACTCATCTTCCATGCGCTGTAATGATAAACCATCCTCCTTAGTATGGTTTTGTCTTTGTCGGCCTTCTCCAACAGTCTCTCAAGGTGGATGTTGATCCTCTCGAGGAAAGACTCATGGTAATTGTTGATCTCTTGCTCCAAGGTAGTGAGCTCGATCCTCCTTCGCTGGGCAGCTTGTCAATTCTCACGGATGCTTTGTAGCTCCATGATCTCATGCTAGTCCTCAAGCTATTTGTTCCACTGCTCCAGATACCTGATGATCCATTTGGCCCTTTCCAAATTGAGTGACAAGTCTTGGATCTCTGTGTTCTGCTCCTGAATGGTCATCCTAAGTCAGGCACTCTCCACATCTGCACCACCATCCTGAATGAGGATGAAGTCAGCCTCATGTTCCCCTGATGGCCCCTCATCAGGCATGGGCCTCTTGCCCTTGTACTGTACCTATGTAGTTGATGCCAGAAGCGAGGCCCCTTCCACCCCGGGTGGAGATAACACTCGCTTTGTTGCTGCAAACAAGTGCATACTTCCTCTCTGATATGTCACGAAAACTAGCATAGTCGTGGTCTCATGGTGCTCATACTGATGAGAAGGACCACCTATCTCATGCTTTGCCTCTGATAGTACCAGTGAATTGCTAAAGAGATCACGGGAGATGAAGTCCTCCCAAGAAATGCCCTGCAATCCTAACTGATGATCCACCAAAATCCGGATAAGAGCAAAGTGATAAACACTGTTAAGCTGCTACTGAGGGGTCTTATGCTGCATGAAGGTGTTCATCCTCTCTATGTTCCTGCAAATGAGAAATGGGAGGTTCATCATCCTCACCCTGGTAAAGTGCATGAGCAGCCTGATGTGGTAGGCATATAGACAAGAGAACCTCCCCTCACAGCTGAAGTATTTCATGATCAATTTCATGAGTGGAGCATACTCATCTTTCAAAAATCTGAATGGGAAGACTCTTGTGAGCTGACTCAAGAATATAGCCTTATTGTAAGGCTCATAGTGTTGCCTATCCACCTTCTTTTTCTTATGCCATTGTTCTCCAACATTTCGTATACCTGTTGCCACTAAGATAATTTTGGGTGTCAATGTGAAGGTGACCTCGACCAAGATAGACTGATCTCCATGTAGGTGAAGCGCAAAAAGATGAGCCAACTCATGATGCAGTCTAACATTAGCTACCCTTTGGCAAAATTCAAAACATGATAGGTACTGAAAGCATGACATGGCAAGAGGGCATGCATGTAATTCAGTGAGGGTAGTGGGCTCATCCCTAACATGTTTTCCACTCTTGTGATGTCTCCTGGGAGCCTGTTCTTCCGAGGATGAATCACTTTGTGTCTCCATCTCATGCTCTGATGAATGGTCTGATGCCATGACTATTGTGTGTACTATACTTAGGCTGCCCTTTGATGATGGTGTGAATCTGGGTGCCTTTGTGATATTTTCCACCAAGGGGAACAATGAAACAAAAGGGAGTATTAGGAGGGGAGTAATATGGTAGGAATAGGGGTTATGGGGAGAAGTTTTGTTTAGGGATATGTAGGGGGGTTAGGGGATTTGATAAGGTAGGGTTTTGGGGTGTTATGTTGACCAAAGAGTGGAGGGATAGGGGATAGGGTTTGGTAGTGTTTTAGGGTATGGATAATAGGAAACATAAGAAAGGGAGGACAGGGAAAAATGGCAAGCCAGGGAAAAATTAGGAGTGAAAATGGAACCTTGGCCTCAATAGCACAATTATGCAACCCTAGCCACCATAGTTTTGATGTTTTTTGAGTGGTTGGTTTTATGAGTTTTATGGCAATTAAACATGGCCAAGAACCACCATATCATCCATAAAATTTGATGAGAAAGCCTTGATATAGAGCCTACCTGTCAATTTGATGGGTTCCACAAGCAATTTGAGGTGATTTGGCACGATGTCGGCCCTTTGTGGTGTGCGCCATGCGCCAAACCCAGTGCGCTGCACGCTAGTTGTGCACCACACCCGTTGAAAAAATGCACTGAGGGGTGGCTCTGTGTGTGGTGCGCCCTCTGTGTGCGCCGTGCCCTTCTGTGTGTGTGCCGTGCCCTAAAAACTACCTCGAATTTCGATTCAAACACGCACTATGCACTCTCAATCACTTTGCAATGTCTTCCTATGAACTTCATATGCACAATGACTTTGATTTTGGTGGAAACTTGTATATAAAGACTTTGAAGTCATGGGTTGAATTTTTGCTTCTCCAAAAACCCATTTTGCTAATGTTGTGTTTTGACACTTTTTCACTGACTTAAAGCAACACTGATTTTCACTTTCCCTTTGAAATTTTAGCTCAAATGATGAAATTTTCGGCACTCTTTGCAAGGATTGCATGATAGGACATTTGGCCACTGAAACCACGAATGCATCTGAAGGAATCAACTGACGACTTTTTTTGAAAATTTTATCACCAATGACACTGTTTGACCTTTCTTCAAAACAGAGTTTTGAAGAACAGTCGGAGTCTATCACCATGACAATGAAACTCTCTGAATCATAACTTAGTAAGGGCCTCACTTTGGCCTGCATGGCTTTATTTGACATGTTTGAAGACCAAATTAATTGACCCCTAGACCTAATTATCGAAAATGACTGTTGTCCATTAAAGGACCAGACCTTGAATGTCATGGACTTTGGTGATCATTGACAAAAGACATAAGCTAGAAGGAGCCAGACATGAGGGGAAATGAGTAGCATGACCTTTTCTGTCAGATTATGGCATGCCCCTAGCGGAATGCAGCTGGGTGAATGGAGTGGGAATCCTAAAAATGAAATGCATAAAGAGTTTTGATCTCTGACGGAGGACTGACCAGACCAACTCTAACAGAATGCATAAAAGTCATCTAATTACTTTGACCATGCTACTTCACCTTCACCATCATAAGTGAATTCCAACAAGAGATAAAAAAAAATCCCTCGTGATGTTGAGATATTTGGCATGTGAAAAACATGGGATCAAATTGAAAGTATCCTTGATGGATGTGCGAAGATTCAGAACAGGATGTAAGGGCTCAACTCATTATATGGCCCTCCTTCTAGTGCCAAAATTTTGACGATGTTGGACCCACCAACATGTTAGGGGATCTCCCTAGTAAGAAGTCCCAACTAGACCTTAGACAATTTAGCATAGGAGTCATAACAGTGGGTCGTATGGTATTTCCTTGACTGTGGTTGCGCGAAGAGGCAAGTAAGATGTCCTTGTTGGTAGTAGGGGTGTGACATGCACAACAAGCCAAGGAAGGTGAATGAATGGTTCTAATACAGAGAAGGTGGAGTGAGTGTGCCATTTGGAAACCTGTGTAAACACGTAGCTAGGAAGGGAACACACGAGCAAAGATGCATCACAAACTGGGAGGCAGGTGAACCAACAATCCAAAGTGATGGTTAAAACAACAACACATCTCCTTAAGATTCATACATACATATACAGAACGAGTCTATATATACATGCATAAGAAAACAGATACATATATCATTAGAGTAACCAAGATAACTGAAATACAATAACAACACATGCATGAAACATGTTGTCTTTGTTATATTAAGAAGTGAAAGTTCTCATCATACAGTAAAACCATGACCAAACACTAGTCCTAATAACAAAACGTTACAGTCATTTCCTTTTGCTCCTCCACAAAGATGCACTAGCTCTACACTCTGGAGAAGTCAAGGCTCATTACAATACTCTCCAAGATTTCTCTAGGATATTCCTATCAGAAGCATGGCTACCCAAAAGCCCTTACACTGAGTTATGAGGTTCTATAATTAGCAAAGGGTCGGGTGACCCTTGATGTTCCCCATTGTGACTCTTCACCTACCCTCATGACTCTTCAACTATAACATGACTATTACATTCAACTATCGACACTTAGACTCTCACATTACAAGATCTTACATATAATCTGCACATGTACCAATGTGAGACAAAATAGGCTTGAGAAAGCCAAGCAAGCTATCACTAAGACTTAGACAGTGGTGGGGAGACCAACTCTTTGACATCTTTGCGATGATTGATGGTGGAAAATGATGCCAAGCTTAGTCATCCATGATGGTGTCTGCATGCTCAAACGTGACATCCTACTGAAAGCGAAATCTTACCCCTGTTGCATCTGGGTACACTGATATGGCTCCTTTGTCCAACTCATTTTCTAACATGCGCATGAATTTCTTGAGTGCAGTAAGACCAAAAACATAGATATGCATAGTGTCTGTATTGATCTCAAAGTGTGTGTTGGTGACCATGTGCATCAACTTGTTGAAATACATGTTCAGCTCTAGTTAGACTTGCTTCTTGTCTTCGCCTTGGTGAGTGTTCCAATGGCTCGGATCACATATGTGCACATTGTTGGCATTATGGCACTGGTTTGAATCGATGACATAAGTGTTGTCCTTGATGGCAATTCACTCAAGTAGCAGATCACAAGTTCAGGCTCTCAGAATGGCGTAGGTTCCTGATCTCAAAGATGCGGTCATCAACAGGTTTCGCAGATGCGTCGTTCGAAAGTTGTAGACATGTTCGCAAGTGTACCGTTCAAAATATGCGGACCCCCAGTTCACACACTTTCATGCAGAGAAAAGCACATGCATGTGGGAAATCTTACGGGTGGTCCATGGTATTTAGGCCGACGCTTTTGAACCTATGGTTTTGTCTGTGGTTTTTTCATCTAAAGTTTTGAACCCCGGTTTGGATCGCTTGTATTGGGTTTCTATGGTTTTGGTCCGTGGTTTGTGTAAGGGTTTGTGTATAAAGGAAAGGAGATTATTTGGCTGGGTACTCATGTGTTGAATATCTTAAGATCAAGATCTGAAATTCTGGTGATCAATTGGCGAATAATAGCTGGATCTGAATTAAGGATAATCCTGAGCATTATAAGGAAAATCTACTGATAAGACGAGATCTCCTTGGCACATGATTAGATCTGTGAATCTCATGGGATGGGATATAGTTGAGGACTGATAAAGTGTCTATACCCGAAGGTCCACAGGGGAGATACGGCGTAGGTGCGGAGGTACGCCGTCTAGAAGACAGATCAGGTGCGGAGGTGTGCAGTCCAGTTAACAGCGCAGGTGTGGAGGTGTGTAGTCTAGTTGACAGCATAGGTGCGGAGGTGCGTAGAATATAAGACAGAGCAGGTGCAGAAGTGCGCAGGCTCGACACAAGAGAAGTGCAGATATCTCTATTGTTGAAGTTGCGGACTTTTTTTTGAAATATTTTTAGTTGCCTTTACTTATTACTGTTGAGTTCAGGGTTCTGAATCTGTGTATGGTTGCTGTGTGTTGAGAAGTTATTGGCTCAGTATTTTTACAAGGAAGTTGGGTGATTTCAGATCTATTTGATGTTTGATTGATATTCATGGATCCAGTCTAAAAATTTATGAAACGAGGTCCTTGGAAGAAAAGAGAAGGTTGTAGCTTTCTGCAGGTTGAAGCCTGTGTGCAGGTATAAGACTGCACCAGTACAAAATCATTGTAAAAGAAGTTTCTAATTGAAAGAAGATAGAGACATATTGCAGCAGGTGATTTTCACCCACATTGGGTTTCCACCTTATATCTTGTGTCCTTTGGTGTGACTGTTGCTCTATTTCTTTGTTATTCCTGTTTGCAATAGTTCTAATGATCCACATCTGAAGAATATATTAAATTATAAGGTATAAGCAAGTTTAATCTACATAAATTGAAAAGAGTTTGATAATACTGATTCACCCCCCCCTCTCAGTGTTATTTTCAACAATTAGTATCAGAGTAGGTCCTTCAAGAAAAAAATGATCGCTTGAAGGAAGATCTATCACCATGAGCAACTTCGAAAAGGAAGCATCTATCAGGCCACCGATTTGTGATGGGAGTAACTTTGTCTATTGGAAGGTAAGAATCACTGCCTATCTTCAATCTCTTAGTACAGAGGTATGGGATATTGTGGAAATAGGATACACATTTCCATCAACATCTCCTATAGACACAGCTGGTAAGAAGTAGTATGAAACAAATGCAAAAGCGGTCAATACTCTATTAGGAAGTCTATTTCAATCAAAATTCATCAAGGTTATGCAAATGAAAAGCGCAAAGGAAATATGGGACAAGATCATTCTAAGCTATGAAGGAGATGAGCAGGTAAAATGAACAAAATTACAAACTCTTAGAATTTAGTATGAAAGTCTCAAAATGCATAATGATGAAAGTGTGGCTAGGTATTTCATAAGTATAGATCAGATTGTAAATTGTATGAAAAACTTGGGTGAAGAAATAAAAGAAGTTGTTGTGGTTGAGAAAGTTCTAAGATCTTTGTCTCCTAAGTTTGATTCAAAAGTTTCTGCCATAGAAGAAAAGGAGAATCTAAAGAATATTACCATGTCAAAATTACATGGAATTCTAACTACTTACGAAATGAGAAAAGGAGGACCATCAGACAGAAGAGGAGATGCATTCAAAGCTTCAGGAAAGGGAGATTACTATGAGCTAGGACATATGTCAGAAGAAGAGGAAGAATCAAATTTTGTCAAAAATCTTCAACGGTGACCTAGAAGATTCAGAGGTAAGCTGCCTTTTAAATGCTTTGCTTGTGGAAGGGTTGGTCATTATGCTGCAAAATTTCCACATAAAGATAAACTAGACAAAGGTAAGGAACCTATTAGATGGAACAAAAGATAGAATAAGAAGAGCTATTAAATGCATGAAGACAGTGATGGATTGTCAAATAGTGATGAAGATGAACAAGGAAATGATAATAGACTTTTGATGGCTTTTGAAGATGATGATTTCTTGGATGATATAATTGAAGAAGGTGTTTATGAAGAAATTGCTAAACTTAAAGTTTGTTTAGAGGAAAAGAACATGATTATAGATACTCTAACAGTCCAATTTGCTGAAAAAGATAAACACAATGAAGGGTTAGAATGTGAAATTATGGGACTTAGAAAAGAAATTGAGAAAACAAAAGCCCTTAATCTCAGATTTTCTAAAGGATCTGAAACTTTGGATGAGATTATCAAAGTATAACATTCTCCTCTAATCAAGACAGGACATGGATATTCTGAAGAAGCATCTCAAGTCCAGAAGCAAACACAAAAGCCATCCACCTCCAAAAGTTATCTTGAAGCAAGAAGGAGAAAGGAACAAGTTGACAATCAAAAGCATAATGCAGATCGCTAGGTAAATTAGGGACAATTTGCTTCAAGAATGATCAAATATTATCAAGTAAATCAGGGGCAATATACTTCAAGGATGAACAAAAGCCTCAACCAACCACACGTAAATCATTATCAATTTAGCTCAAGAATGGATGGAAACTACAGTCATATGGTTGGTAGATTTGATAATCGCGAGATTTTCTTCAATGGCCAATGTTTCTCTTGTCATAACTTTGGTCATAAAGTCGCTCAAGGTGTTGCCTATAAGACCATCATGACTAGGGAAGCTCAAAAACAAAGGAGTATAATAGGAATCATGAAAAGAACCTACAATAACTTTTCTGCTCTTGGAAATGAAATAGAATGTACTATATGCAACAATTTCAGTCATGAAGATTCTGAATGTAGAAGTAAGTTTCGGCAAACAATTCAGAAGGAGCAGGCTTCATTGAGTTCCAAAACATGGAGAAAGAAAGAACCACAACCAGAAAGTTATGGTATAGCCTTATATGTGGAAGGATAGGAAAATCAATGGTACATTCACAGCAGATGCTCGAAACATATGATTTAATAAAGAAAAACTTCAGTCATATACTGACTTAGAAAAAGAAAAGAAGGTCTCTTTTGGAAATGACACCCCTTCATTCATAAAAGGTAAAGGTTCTATTCAGAGAAGGTCAAAGTTGAAAATTTCATGTATGTTGATGGCTTAAAGCATAATCTATTGAGTGTCAGTCACATGTGTGATCAAGGAACTGAGGTAATATTTCGATCAAATGGATGTATTGTTCATGAGGTTGATACAGGAAAAATAGTGATCAGAGGCATAAGAACTCCAAATAACTTATACGTACTCAATGGAGAACATTAACAATGCTACTTAAGCAAGAATGATGAACAATGGCTATGGCACAGAAGACTGGGACATCTTAGCTTCTCTTAGATCAGGAAAGCATGCAATATCAGGCAGTTCATGATCATCCTGACATCAGAATTCTAGACAACACATATGAAAATAATGTCAAATTGGTAAGAAAACTAGAACTAATTTCCCTGAGAAGGAAGGATCATCTAGCAGGCCCTTGGACTTGTCCACACTGATATATGTGGTCCAACTAGGAAGAGATCACGTCGCGGAGAAGAGTATTACATATTGTTCATTAATGATTTTTCAAGGATGTGCTGGATAGGACTCATGAAGTATAAAGATGAAGCTTTCGAAAAGTTCAAGTCATTCAAAGCTTTGGTTGAAAACCAATCAGATCGCAAAATCAAATGCCTCAGATCTAATCGAGGAGGGGAATTTTCCTCAAATGAATTTTTCAATTTTTGTGAAGAACATGGAATAAGAAGGGAATTCTCTACTGCAAGGACTCCCAAACAAAATGGAGTAGTGGAAAAGATGAATAAAATGATTCAACAAATGGCTTGTGCTATGCTTGATGAGTTTGGAACTCCCGCAACTTTTTGGGGTGAAGTTGCATTTGCTGTTTTTACTATTCTCAACAAGATAAATGTCCGGGTAAACAACACTCAGACTCCTCATGAACTTTGGTATGGTAAGGCTCCCACGCTAAAATACTTCAAAATCTTTGGAAGAAAATCCTACATTAAAAGGACTGATGAAAATCTTGGCAAGTTTGAACCTAGAGCATATGAAGGCATTGTACTTGGCTACTCTCCCCATAGCAAAGCTTACAAATGTTACAACAAAAGACTTGGTAAAATTGTTGAAATCATTGATGTAGTGGTTGATGAAGAAGGAAACCCTCCCAGGTAGATAAACTCTAAAGATCTTGAAGAAGATTATCCGTCAACATCAAATCAGATTCATGATGAAGAAGAAACCCATGAGGCACCAAAAGAACATATAAGGATAGAAGAAAAGACTCCATCTAGATACGTTCAAAAGAATCATCCAGAATCTCAAATTTTTGGGCAGAAAGAGGTCGGTGTGCAAACAAGAAGAACCATTTCAGAAGCTTCAAGCTATCTAGCACTGCTCTCCTCCATTGAACCGCAAAATGTAAGAGAGGCTTGCAAAGATGAATGCTGGGTCAAGGGCATGGAGGAAGAACTCGAGAAGATTGAAAAGAATAACACTTGGGAGTTGTTTCTGAGACCAAAAGACAAGAATGTCATAGGGACAAAATGGATTTTCAAAAATAAGATGAATGAAAATGGGGATGTGGTTAGAAACAAGGCAAGACTTGTTTGTAAGGGATATGCACAACAAGAAGGCATAGACTTTGAGGAAATGTTCCTTGCTCTCTCTAGCTCTTAGAAGTTCAAAGTATTTCAGATGGACGTAAAATCTGCATTTCTAAATGGACACTTGAATGAAGAAGTGTACATTGAGCAACTAGATGGGTTTATCCTTGGAAATGATCCAAATCTTGTATGCAGACTGAAAAAGGCTCTCTATGGCCTTAAATAGGCTCCAAGGGCATGGTATTATCGGTTAGATAAGTACCTCCATCAACAAGATTTTATAAAAGGATCAACTAATAGCAATCTGTATATAAAAATTGACAATAATAAGTTGCTAATACTTGTGGTGTATGTTGATGATATCATCTATGGTAGCAATGAAGAAGACATGATTCAAAACTTTGCCTTGGTAATGCTGAAAGAGTTTGAAATGTTGATGCTTGGTGAGCTCACATACTTTCTTGGTCTACAAGTCCAACAAAACAAAGACAACATTTTTCTATCTCAAACCAAATATCTCAAGCGGATCTTGAAGAAATATGGGATGGAGGATTCGAAACCAGTATGTACCCCTACAGTGACAGGTTGTAGCCTCAGCACAAATGATGAATCGGTAGCAGTACATCAACCAACCTATAGATCCATGATTGGTAGTTTGCTTTACCTAACAAGTACCCGACCAAATATTATGCATGTAGTGGAAATAGTTGGAAGGTTTCATGCAAATCCAAAGGAAACTCATATTTAGGCAGTTAAAAGAATTTTCAAGTATCTACAAGGAACTCAAAACTATGGCTTATGGTATCCTAGAGGTACAGATCTCACACTTCATTGCATACACAGATGCAGATTGGGCAGGAAGCGTGGATGACAGGAAAAGCACTAGTGGTGGTGCATTCTTCATGGGTTCTAGATTAGTATCATGGTTCAGCAAGAAACAAAGCTCTATTGCATTATCTACAGCTGAAGTAGAATATGTAGCTATTGCATCTTGCTACACACAACTCCTTTGGATGATGCAAGCATTGCAAGATCTTCAATTCACTTGTACTCCACCTATCTCCATTTTCTATGATAATACAAGTGCAATCAATATTTCAAAGAATCCTGTCATGCATTCAAAGACCAAGCACATCTCGATCAAGTATCATTTTCTCTGAGAACAAGTACTTGATCAAAAGGTCAAATTGGAGTATGTTCCCTCTAAGGAACAAGTTACTGATATCCTCACAAAAGCACTACCTAGGGAGACCTTTGAATACCTCAGACAGAGGCTGGGGGTAGTTGATGCATCATCTTGTTGTTGAATCTTGTCTGGTTCAAAGACTGTTGTATGGAAGTTTCATATGTGGTGTATGCGTACATACGTTGGTTTATGTGGGTTTTTCAGAGACCTTCTGGCACAAGTTCAGGGGGAGCATATATTCTTCTAATAATGCATTGTTGGCATTATCATAGAATATCTTGGTTCAATTATGTTGGATTTCAGGAGGAGCAAGTGCAGAAGGAGAACATGGATTCTGATATGAATAATGTTGTTGATGTTTTTGTCTCTATGTCTTATATTTCTTTTGTCAAGGTCATGTAACGGGCTATTTTGGTTGCCCCACTATGCATGGGATGGATAATGTAGTGTGCTCATTATATCAAGTATCCCCACTTGGTTGGGAGTTGTATGTATGAGTCTTTGGTGATAGAGAGGTCAGTTATGATTTCTTCTATAGAACATCTTCTTGCCGATCTTGCCTATTTGTTAGGGGGAGCTCTGATAGCACAACAAAATAGAGATTTCAACATGCATTTAGGGGGAGCATAACCCTTTGCCCTTGATGACAAAGGGGGAGGAAAGATCTTGAGTGACTTTGGGTTGCCATCAAGTCCATAGGGGGAGATTGTTGGCATTATGGCACTGGTTTGGCTCGATGACATAAGTGTTTTCCTCGATGGAAATTCACTCAAGTAGTAGATCACAAGTTCAGGCTCTAAGAATGGCAGAAAATGGCAGGTGTGTAGGTTCCTGATCTCAAATATGCGGTCATCAACAGGTTTCGCAGATGCGTCGTTCGGAAGTTGCAGACAGGGTCGTAAGTGTACCGTTCAAAAGATGCAGACCCCCAGTTCACACACTTTCATGTAGAGAAAAGAACACGCACATGGAAAATCTTACAGGTGGTCCATGATATTTAGTCTGATGCTTTTGAACCTATGGTTTGGTTCGTGGTTTTTGTATCTAAAGTTTTGAACCCCGATTTGGATCCCTTATATTGGGTTTCTATGGTTTTTGTCCATGGTTTATGTATAAAAAGGAAAGGAGGTTATTTGGCTGGGTACTCATGTGTTGAATATCTTAAGAGCAAGATCTAAAATTCTGGTCATCGATTGGTGAATAATAGCTGGATCTGAATTAAGGAGAATCCTAAGCATTATAAGGCGAATCTACTGAGAAGACGAGATCTCCTTGGTGCATGATCAGATCTGTGAATCTGACAGTCTGGGATATAGTTGAGGACTAATAGACTATCTATACCCGGAGGTCTGCAGGCGAGATACAGCGTAGGTGCGGAGGTGTTCAGTCTAGAGGATAGATTAGGTGTGGAGGTGCGCAGTCCAGTTGACAGCACAGGTGTAGAGGTGCACAATCCAGTTGACAGCAGAGGTGCGGAGGTGTGCAGAACATAAGACACAACAGTGCAGAGGTGCACAGAACAGAAGACGGAATAGGTGCAGAGGTGCGTAGAAGATAATACAGAGCAGGTGCGGAAGTGCGTAGGCTCAACATAGTAGAGGTGCGGATATCCGCAGGTTTCTATTGGTGAAGTTGCAGACTTTTTTTTGAAATATTTTTAGCTACCTTTACTTATTACTGCTGAGTTCAGGGTTCTGAATTTGTGTATGGTTGCTATGTATTGAGAATTTATTGACTTTGTATTTGTACAAGGAAGTTGGGTGATTTCATATCTATTTGATGTTTGATTGATCTTCATGGATCCAGTCTGAAAATTTATGAAACGAGGTCCTTAGAAGAAAAGAGAAGGTTGTAGCCTTCTGCAGGTTGAAACCTGCATGCTAGTATAAGACTGCACCAGTACAAAATCATTGTGAAAGAAGTTTCTAATTGAAAGAAGATAGAGACATATTACAGCAGGTGGTTTTCACCCTCATTGGGTTTCCACCTTATATCTTGTGTCCTTTGGTGTGACTGTTGCTCTACTTTTTTGTTGTTCCTGTTTGCAATAGTTCTAATGATCCACATCTGAAGAATATATTAAAGTATAAGGTATAAGAAAGTTTCATCTGCATAAATTGAAAAGAGTTTGATAATAATGATTCACCCCCCCTCTCAGTATCATAATGAAATCCATGATCCTAGACACCCTTGCATGTGATCGATGACACTGCTCACCCTATCTACTTTGTGCCAGCTACTAGGCCAGGTCTATAACCTGTATGCGTGTAGTCTCATTAGTCTGTTCATATTCCACCTCATGATGTACTTGTTTCTCTCTTGTCTGTGCAGCTCTTATTCTTCCTTGAGTTGTCACTTCAACCTCTGCAACTCCTTCTCTATTTCTCTCTCTGCCTCTGTGTGATCCTCTTGTCACATTTTCACCTCATAGCCTCAATCTCCAAAGCTTCTTTCATCACAAGTGGATCTATTTGAACTTGCAACTTTTCTTTACCTCTTCTTTTAAATGACATTCCTCTTGCATTTGTTGCAAGAAGTTGTGCTACCTTCTGTTGTTGCTCGCTGTGATGTCGTTACCATTTCATCTTGATATACTTTTCTAGGAACAACTTGATGTCTTCATAGATAGGCAAGTTGATAGACACTTGATCGATTGCATCCCCAGTTGTGCTCTCAATGGTGTCTTTGACTCTACTCTCCTGGAGGCCATTGTACCTATGCTTTTGAGAGGCAAACAAACACATGTGATACCTAGAGACATAGCAACACTGATGGCCAACAATGTTTTAGTTGAAAACCAAAACAAATTGGAGGACTAACATGCAACATACCTGTGTGACTGTCTGTGAAGATTGTGCAATTTTCACCGAGAGGCTGGGAGATTGACTACCAAAATTGTGCAAGGCACATTTTAGGCTATCGGGAGGTTGAATGACTACTATAACTACGGAAAGCACAAATCATTGTAGCCTACTAAGGACTGAAACTACACAATGTGTAATTTTAGTTAGCAATGACATGCAAACCAACAAACTGTATTATGTAGCTTTTAGGGCCAGCAAAGCACTTCCTCCAAAAATTGTACAATGCAAGACTAGAGGTCAATGATGGGTCAATCTTATGCAATTTATGGAGGGAAGGCGGAGCCTTCACTTCTAGAAATGTGCAATGCTAGCAGGCCAAAGCAAGGTCTAGCTCAAGGTAGCCCAAACCCAGCAACGACCGACTGAAAACATGAGAAGTCTGAATGCATGGTGAAACTGAGTGTAAACAAGAGTGAATGATCATGCATGCAAACAGTAAGTGCAAGATACATCAAATGGGAAAACATGCATGTGTGTGTAGCTGGTCACCACAATGGCAATTGTCAGTGCAAACATACATCGAAACAACATCAAGCGTTCATTGAAATCAAGAAGACAACACTTGCACAAAGCGAAACAAAAAAAGCTACAAAAGCGCAGTGCAAGGCATGAGAAGTAGGCTTACCCTAAAACAGCTAAGCTGAAAGTGTTGAAGACTCTTGGATGTGATGTGGGATGTCAGAGTTACAAGATAGATGTGAGGGATGAGATCTACAGCATCTAGTTCATATGTTTTGATAAGATCGAGGTTATGATGCACATGCCACAAATCTAGTAAAAGGCGACACTTGGTAATAGGTTTCTAAACTGATCTGTGCATGTAACCTCCAACTACTAAAATAGATCTCTAAAATCTAGGGATGCCTTTTGCATACTACCTTTTTCTACTTTGGGAAAAGTATCTCATGCTTACAAATCAATTTTGCTTGGTCTCGAAGGGAACCAATGAACCTGAAGGCACATGCATCAGTCAGTGAGCCTAGGATGAAAATTTTCTTAGTTTCTGGGTTGAGCAGAGCTAGCTGTCTATTAGGCATTATGCAATTTATGGGTTGAGTAGGTCATTGCTTCCTAGAATTGCACAATTTTTGGGTTGAGGCCCAATGCTGGATCAGATTGTGTAGTTTTGTGAAGGAGGATTGCCTGACTGTTCTGTGCAATCCTAGATCCATTAGGCTGCCCATCTTATTTGTGCAATTTCTTGAGGGAAGGATGGTTCTCCTTCATAATTGTGTAATTTTCTGGGGGGTCTCTCAGCCAGCAAATAGTCTATGTTCAGAATGTCAGCCTATGGTAGGGAGACAAATAAGCTAACATGCACAGGCCGACAGCCCACTGAAGCTAAGTTGAAGCCTAATTACCTGATAGTGCAAGACATGCTTCTAAGGATGGTTGGTAGGGAGGCTCCAAAATGAAGCTAAGGAAATTTTTTGGATGGTGGTTGTAGCTGCTACAACAGGTTACCAGTTTCATACGAAGATAGGATTGAGTTCGACGAGCTTAGATCATTGGAGGAGGCTATCCAAAAAATAAAGCATTGTTATGAACAATCAAAGCATCGAATTGGGATGAAGCCATATTGGATATGTAATGCAAAGAACAAAGGAAAATGGGACAAGATGCGAGTAAGACCCTAGGACTCAGGTAAGAAGGAGAATGGTGCAACACTTAAGAGGTTCAATGCATCAGATAGAGGTCAGGGACACAGATCTAAGGATCAGAATAAGGAGCTTGTGCAATGTTGGACTTGTGGAGGAGATGATCGTAGGAGGGATTGTCCACAATAAAAGTGTGGTAGGCCTAAGATATACAGTGCACAATAGGAACATACTTTTGGAGACGTTGGTCAAATTATTCCACATATCTATGCATCATTGGATAATAAACATGCAAAGCATTAGACATCTATAATTGAAATGGACGGTAAGTTTTGTGATCAAGTTATTTCTATTTTGATTGACCCTCGATCTAATTATAGCTATGTTAGTCCTGAGTTGGTGGATAAGTGTTGTTTGAATAAGGAATTGCATGCAGAGTCTTGGTTAGTGCAGTTGGCTATAGGTACAAAGAAATGATTTCATCATTGGGTAAGAGCTTGTGCATTTGAATTGAATGGTATGCCTACTGCAACACATTTGAATGTATTACCATTGGGTTCATACAGTATGTTGTTGGGCATGGGCTGGTTGTATCTTCATAGAACCAAGGTAGAGTGTTATGACAAAGCCATTGAGTGTGTTGATGACAATGGAGAACCAAGAGTCTTATAGGGAAAGAAGAAAGCTACATCAGTTAGGATGGTGACAACTATGCAAGCAAAGCTTATTTATAGGAAATGGTGTAAGTTATTTGGAGTGCACATTTCTAGCAATAAGGAAAGTAAGTTGAGGATGTAGATGTGTTGAAAAGGTACCCAGTTTTATAGAAGTTCAAGAATGTATTTCTTGGGGACATTACAGAGTTTCCACCTTAGAGGGAGGTAAACGTTTCTATTGAGTAGGTGTCAGGATTAGCTCCAACACCAAAAGCACCTTACAGGATGAGCACACCTAATTTAGTTGAGTTAACGCTACAATTGAGGTAAATGTTGAACAAGGGATACATTAAACCAAGTTTATCACCATGGGGCTCACCGGTATTGTTTGTGAAAAAGAAAGATGGTACTCTCAGATTATTCATTGATTACAAGCATTTGAGCAAAGTGACCATCAAGAACAGGTACCCTTTGTTGAGGATTTATGACTTGTTTAATTAGCTAAAGGGAGTAGTAGTGTTCTTGAAGATTGACTTGAGATTTGGATACCATCAGGTATGCATCAAATAAAAGGACATCTACAAGGTTGTGTTTCAGACCAGGTATTTGAATTATGAGTTTGTTGTTGTTCCATTTGGCTTAACTAATGCTCCAGCTACATTCATGTGTTTGATCAATAACGTGTTGTGTCCATATTTGGATAAGTTTGTTATTGTGTTCATTGATGATATACTAGTATATTTTAAAAATGAGGAAGAGCATGCCGAGAATTTAGAAGTAGTTTTGAGGTTGTTGAGGGAGCATCAATTGAATGCTAAGATCAACAAGTGTAGTTTCTTTCAGACCGAGGTACACTACTTGGGTCATGTTGTCTCCAAGGAGGGCATTGCAGTAGATGTAGAAAGAAGAAGAGCCATCATGGAGTGGATAGCTCCTAAGAATGTAAATGAGGTGAGATATTTCATGGGTTTGGTAGGCCATTATAGGAGGTTCATCAAGAACTTCTCACAGATTTCTCATCCTATTACATTATTGAAAAGGAAAGGTAAGAAGTTTGAATGGACGGAGGAGTGCGAGGTTAACTTTGAGAAACTTAAGAAGTTGTTGACACATGCATCAGTGCTACAGATTTCATATCTAAACAAAGAGTTTGTGGTATGCATAGATGCTTGCCAAAGAGGTCTTATTGGAGTCCTTATGCGGGATGGAAAATTGTTATGCTATGAGTCTTGAAAACTAAATGAGCATGAACAGAACTACTCGATACATGATCTTGAGTTAGAAGTGATAATACATGCATTGCAGATGTGGAGACATTATCTTCTTAGTAGGAGGTTTGTACTTATGAGTGATCACATTGGGTTCAGGAATTTGTTTGACCAGTTGAATTTGAAGGTTAGGCAGGCTAGTTGGTTGGCCATGATCAACGAGTTTGACTTCAAGATTAGGTACATGAATGGTAAAGAGAATAGGGTGGCACATGCTCTCAGCATATGGGTATAGGTACATCATTTGGAAGCCATGAGATCCTATGGGATCGAATTACTGGATAGGATATTGCAGGCAGTTCAAAAAGATGTTAGGTATATGGGTATTGTTCATAGGTTATAGGAAGATGTTAGTATAGGTACAGGTGTAGGTACAAGTATAGGTAGCGGTATAGGTATAGTTATAGGTACGGGTATAGGTAAAGGTGCAGGTGCATAGGGTATGGATTATTATCTTACAATAGATGGGTTGGACAAGTTCTGAGACAAGATGTATGTACCAGATAATAGTGAGCTCAATAATCTAATATTAAGGGAGTTTCATGTGAAACCTTTTTCAAGTCACCTAGGCTATGAAAAGACATTAACTACAATGAAGAAATTTTATTATTGGCTGAATCCAAAGAGAGATGTAGCAGAGTTTGTTGTTATATGTTTTGATTGTCAATGAGTAAAAGAAAAATGTAAGCATCTAGGTGGACTCATACAACCAATCACGATTCTAGACTGGAAATGGGAGGTCATTTCCATTCAGTTCATCACAGGGTTTCTAGGGACAGTGAGATAGCATGATTCCATTATGGTCATTATGGGTAGATTGACAAGGTTGCACACTTCATTCCAGTTAAGTGTACACTCTCAGCTAGCGATGTAGAAAAGGTATTCATCAAATATGTGGTAAGATTGCATGGTGTTCCAAAGAATATTGTGTCAGACAAGGATGTGAAGTTAACTTCCAAGTTTTGGAAGGAGTTATTTGCAGCTTTTGACATAGAGTTGGCCTTTAGCACATCCTATCATCTGCAGATAGATGGACAAACAAAGAGGGTCAAAATGATATTAGAGGACATGTTGAGGATGTATGTGATACATCAACAACAGAAGTAGGAATAGTATCTCCCTTTGGTAAACTTCACATAAAACAATAGTTATCAAGAGTCATTGAGAATGAGTCCTTTCGAGGCATTGTGGGTAGAGTTGTAACACTCCTATCAGTTTGAGTGATCTGGTTAACTGGGTGTTGATTGTACTAGATATGTTGGTAGACATGGAACATGAAATGCATGTAATAAAGAAGAATCTAAAGGAAGAAAAGTATAGGAAGAAGAGTTATGCAGATAGGAATAGGTTATTCATGGAGTTCTAGGTTGGTGAACAGGTGAACTTATGAATCAAACTGAAGAAGAGCTACTTGTGGATTGGATCATGTGCCAGGTTGGCACCATAGTTTTGTGGACCCTTCAGCATCATTGAGGGGATTGAACTAGTAGCCTATCGACTTGCATTGCCTCTAATAGTGAAATTCCATGATGTTTTCCAGGTATCTTTGCTTAATAATTATGTTAAGGATTTTGATCATGTGAATGAATGGTATGTATCGCAGATGGAACTAGATGGATAAGTCCAGTTGCAGCGTCAGTGTATATTGTAAAAAAAGGTTCTTATGCTCTACAACTGAGCAATAAATCAAGTTAAGGTGAAACGGAAGCACTTTTGGCCCAATGAAGCTACATGGGAGATGGAGGATTAGATGCGGGGTATGTATCCTTCCTTATTTTTGGTTGAGGCAAAGAAGCTTCAATATGGTGGTTTGGTATATGCTTTATGGTGGTTTGTTATGTGCTTTATTGTGGTTTGGTGTATTCTTTATGGTGGTTTTATATGTGCTCTATGATGGTTTGGTATATGTTATATGATTTTTTGATATATGCTTAGATATGGCGTTTAGTGTATGTTTTGGTATATGCTTTGGAATATGATTTGGTATATGTTTTGGTATATATTTTTGTTAATGTTGCTATATGCACACATGCATATTGATGTAAATCTCTCCAAGAGCTATGTTATAATGCTCCACTATGTGGTACAGGTGTAATGCCATTATGATATTGTTGTCATTTTACAATGCTATCACGTGGTTATGTTATCATGGTGTTATGATGTCGTGTGGAGTGGCACTCAATAGGATGATCATCATAAATAACGTAATTAGTTGTGTTATAAAGCTTCACTATGTGATATGTTGTCATGTTTTCATGATGTTTTGTTTGGAGAAGAAATATCATTGCAAATACTGCATCAAACTGTGTTATAAAGCTCCATTAGTAATATGTCTTCTTGCAGCAGATTGTTGAGGTATATGTGTGATTGAACACCGACGATGGTGTTCGCCCAAAGGGGGGTGGTTTTGTAACATCCCTGGTGAAAATTTCATGTAATAAAAGTAAATAAAGGAAAAATAATAACCACGGTTGATGGGACGCTTATTCCAAGGTGAATGTTAAGAAAAATCCTAGTGGTGGGGATCACTAGTGATTGTTTATGGCTAAGGAAATTGGCAAAGGAAATGGCTAAGGCTTTGGAAAGGAAAAATGACATCTTTTGGCACATATATTTATGAAAATAATGGAAATTAGGAGAAAAGGGAGGTGAAAGGTCACAAATTTCATATGAGGAGGAAATTGAAGGAAAATAATGGAAAATGAAGAAAATAGAGGCCTCATTAATAAAAAGGCTTCTAAGAATTAGTTGGTAACCTTTTGTTAGTTCAATGTTGGAGCTTTCTTCTATTCCCTTTGTCTCATACTCTTGGAGACTTATAGTTTTCTTGAAGAACTCTTGGAGAGTGTCACATACTTGGATTTTTGGAGCAAGAAGGCAAAGGAAGAGAAAGAAAGTGCAAGAAGGCATCGAGATCAATAGCTACATCAGATTTGTTTGCAAGTACCGAGTTGTACGTATGTCTCCTTCACTAGTTTTGGCATGCATGGCATTTGAATGTGGGTTGTTGGTTGTGATCTGTCATTGGCATGGAGGATGGTCGAGCTTGATAGTGAATTGCCTAGCCCTGCCATTTCATGGGTAGCCATGGTGATTGTGGGTTTATTTCCTTGTTGTGTTTTTGGTTTTTTCTCATGTTTCCTTAGCCTAGGTTGAGTTATTGGTCCTGTAGCCATGGTTGGACGAACAATTTTTATCCCTAGAACAACTTGGGTTGAGTTACTAGTCTCATAACCTGGGTTGGACAAATTCTCGGGAGCCCTTGGTGGGTTGAGTTACTAGTCCTATAGCCTTGGTTGGAAAAACACTCTACGGCCTGGTAAAAGTTGTGGCTTGAGTTACTAGTCATGTAGTTGGATTGGACAAACACTCTAGAGCCCTATATGGTTGGGATAGAGATCGATATGATGATGGTTTTGGGATGTCTAACCACGAGGTTGAATTGTTGTTTGATGGGTTGAGGTGGATGGCCTTTGGAAGCCATGGATGGGTTTTTATTGATGTGTTCTATGATATCCCACATTCATGCTTGGAATATGGCATGGGGGTGAATGGCTGAAGAGGTATTTGGATAAGCCATTCTACAGTCAGGTGGAATGCATAAGTCCCATCCCGGGTTTGGATTTTGCATCATTAATGAAATGTTATTTATCCATGTATTTCTATGATCATTTTGATGGATTGTATGTGGTCTATATGGTTGTAATTCAATGAGTATTGTTTTCCCTATTATGTTGGTTATGTATGTGTTTTATGACAACAACCATGTATGGCTTCCCTCATGTTTTTAATTATAGCTAAATGATCAAAGTATCTATGACTTAATGGATGGAATGGTAATTAATGTGTTGAGGTATCAAGGGTTCTTAGCGATTCTCAGTAATTATGAGACCCCTATGCTCAGAACTGTTAATTACACTTGTAGATTACACATTTGAAATATGTTTGACGAAATACCGGTGATGGCATGTAGGGGTACAGTCAAGGTCTTGAAAAAGTATTTGATTTTGTATTGTCATTTCCCTTTTATCTTTTTGATATGAAGAGATGGTTCAATTCTAGGCGGTCACCTAGGCTCTGGGCTTGAAAAAGTGGCTCAAATCCCAGAGTTATTGGCATAGCACTGATACTTTTGGTATTTATTCATAGGAAGGAAAGCATATGAGAGAAACTTTAAGTTTCTTGACATACTCATGCCTATAGCATGGGAGCAACTCAGTGTTAAATCATCCAAAAGCCCAGTGGGACCTCAAGGCATGACGTCTAATGTATTGCATTGGTTCCGAAGGATCTTGTAGTTGGTGATTAATGTCTGTATGGTGTGTTTCCGTTAGTTCCAATTCCTTAACTTGATTTAAGAGGTTGAATCATATCATAGTGGCCTCTCGTTGCATGTTTACATTGGCTGGCCGGTTCCTTGGGTAGATGTGGGAGGAGGGTGTTACAAATATGCTCTAAGTAGACGGGTACATGTGCATCACTTGGCAGCTATGAATTCCTATGGGGCGGACTTACAAGATAGTATCTTGTAGGAAGGTAAGCATGATGTCAAGTATATGGTGATTCTGTAAAAATTGCACCAGGGTGTTGGTATAGGTACAGGTATAGGTACAGGCACAAGTGCATAGGGCATGGATTATTGTCTTACAGTGGATGGATTAGTCAAATTGAGAGACATTATATTTTTTCCATATAGCAATGAGATCAAGAAGCTAACCTTGAGGGAGTTTCATGTGAAACCTTATTCATATCACCCAGGTTATCAAAATATACTGAAAATTTTGTAGCAAGGTGTTTCAACTATCAGCAAGTGAAAGTAGAGTGTAAATATCCAGGTGGAATGCTACAGTTGATTGTGATTCCAAAATGGAAATGGGAGGTTATTTCCATGGATTTCATCGCAGGGTTGCTTAATACATTAAAGAAACATGAATCCATTATGGTCATTTTAGACATGATAACAAAGGTTGCACATTTCATTCCAATGAAGTATACATTTGAAGCTAGCAATGTAGCACTGGTATTCATTAGAGATGTGGTCAGGTTTCATGGCATTGCAAAGATGATTATGTTAGACTGGGATCCGAACCTCACTTCCAATTTTTGGAAGGATTTATTTGCATGTTTAGGCACATAGTTGGCCTTCAACACAACCTATCATCTGCAAATAGATGGAAAATGTTATCAACCAGGCTGGAGACGGTTAGGTTGTGTCAATCTTTCAACCCAATGTAACTATTTCAAGCCAAATTTTAATTGGAAGTCATTCCTTCTAATCTGAGAGGGCTCCCTTAACATTTTTTAAGAATGGAGATGGTTAACTTTGGTTTTCTGTTTGATTTTTCAGGTGAAAGAGTGTGAGGGCAATGACCATTGGGCATGGAGTTAGTCAAAGAAAAACAATAATAAACAACACTATTTTATGATAAATCAGGCATATTCCATTTACTAAGGTGGATAAGGACATTCACAACAATCACAAAAAATTGAATTTTGAGTTGTTTGACAGATTTCTAAGTAATCAACAAACTGCGAAAACTAGTAACAACAAAGCAACATGATAGGATGGGGCTAAACCCAAAATGAATCATAGGTACAAGAAAAGAGTGTTGCGGATTTTCTATTACAAGAATAAGATATTACAGGACGCCAATTCTTCACATTCCAAATCAACCTTTCTCAGAGTCAAAAATCTACTTATTTATAGAGAAATATCTCTTTACATATCTTTCCACCTGGGCCTAACTCAATCCATTATTCTAGAGACCTGTTCATATCTGATTAATAAAACTTTGAGACTTCATCGAGATTTTTGTTACAATAGAGTCTAAATACAAATGGGAATCATATGGACTATTACAATAGTTTAAAGCATGACACTGTATTGGTGGAAACTTAAACATCTGGCTCTTCGAAGCTGTTGTGTTTTTTGTTGTTGAAATGTGCTGAAAATGCCATTACTATTCCACTGTGTCTCTACCTTGTTTTCTTGGTGTCTCTTTAATGATCATGCTACTAAAGTAACATTGAGAAACATTCTTATCGACTCATGGAGTGAAAGTGTTCTTTGATCTAGGCTGTTGAGCAATCTAGAAATCCCATTGTGGTCAAATTTAATAATGAAAACTAGGGGTATCGATTCTCTCAAACAGTGAATGGATGCATGCAGAGGGGCCACATGAAAACTAGGGATTGGGGGCAAATAATACAGTTGGGACAGGAATTTACGTGCATGTCTGAATTGGCACATGTGGATGGAGGCTAGAAGCTGATGTGAAGGTGAATTTGGGATCATTGGTGGGAAGTGGTAGGAAGAAGGAGTTGTGTGATAGTAGGGGAGTGGAGGTGAAGTGGAAGTGGAGGGTGACGTGAAGCGAAAGTGGAGGGTGCTGTGAAGCGAAAGTGGATGATGACGTGAAGCTGAATTGTGGGTTATAGCAGGAGCGGGGAAAACCACTTTCGGAGGGGCATCAGAGAAATTTATGTATTAGAGGGGGGCACTCGAAATCACAAGGGAAGGACATATAACAGTGGGGAAACTGTCTTTTCGGACCCACCCTCACCCCCCCACCCTACCAATAAAGAGAAATATAGCAGGGGGTTTGGGGGGGGGGGGGGGGAAAAGGCCTTAGAGCTATCGGATTAAAACATGATAATAATCGGGGGTGTGTACTTGTAGATGGTTTAACCATGGGCGTACCTAAGGAGTTATCAGTAGAGGAGTGATATTGTTGGAGGAGCGATATTAGAGGTTCGGAAGGGTTTTGCGATATAACGGGGTAGTGGTGACACGTTTATGTAATATCATAATTGACAGGAAAGACTTTTGATTTGCAATGTTGCAATCAAAATAGGAGGAGGAGCATGAGAGGATATGGTTTCACAAAAGGAAAGGGCCAATTGCAACATAGACTACGAGTCCCAACATTTAAAAGGACTGTGGCATGCTTATTAATGTTATGAATTATTTCAAAGGGGAATGTGGAAATGTGGCTAGAGTTGGAATGGGTGAATGTGGTTAGAGTAGGAATGGGTGAAATGGGATGAGAATATGGGAATATGGAAATTTCTCCAAAACAAATAGAATGCACCTATTCTTCCTCCTTAATATCCAAATATAAAGCACAACAACCTCTTTCAGAAAAACAATAGATAGATAAAAACATCAATAGTGAAAAACCTTAACTAATAAAACTAAAATTTATTTTTGTGAGTTATCATGGATAATATCAGATCCATTGGGGATATTGTGCCCCCGCGGTGTAGCAAAGAACCAATAGACAAGTTGGCTAACCATGTGGTTGATCCCAATCTAAAGACTACATCAAACCCACTTCACCAAACTGAAAAGAAAAATGTAACATATAATCTAAACCTAAAGGAAATGCTTGGCCAACACGCTTATTTATGTCCTATTCTAACATCTAGAACTCCACCTAGTTAATTCAAGCAATATAAAATCTCTAGTATAACTAGACAAAGAGTTGATCCAACACCTAGGCTTCTCGACTATGATTGAACAAAATTAGTAGTGGATCATATATGGGCAAATCAAAATAAAAAATAATTCCATCACTTGAGCTAACAAATGAAAGTAACTTCACCTTCATTGTTCACTGGAATAGACTTATGGTAGAACTTATCTTGAAAATCTTCAAGCTATTGATCTGCAAGTAGTGGATTCACCATGAAACTTCGATCTTTAGTACTCTTTAAGAGTAGAGTCGGGAGGGTAATATCAAAACCTTTGGAACTTCTAATTTCTTATTACCATCAAGAATCAGAAAGAAGAGACATGAAGAGAATCCCAAAAAAAAAGGATCTTTTTGGCTCCGGGTAAATGCACCAAAACATTATCAATTGGGTTGGAGCAAGTTAGGTTGTGTCAACCTTTCAACCCAGTTTAAGTATTTCAAGCCAGATTTTAACTGGAAGTTAACCCATCCAATCTGAGAGGGCTCTCTCAATGTTTTTTAACAATGAAAATGGCTAACTCTGGTTTTCTATTTGATTTTTCAGGTGAAAGAGTGTGAGGGTAGCCACCTTTGGGCATGGAGTCAGTCAAAGAAAAAAATAATAAATAACATTGTTTTATGGAAACTGAGGTATATTTGGTTTACTAAGGTGGATATAGACATTCATAGTAATCACAAAAAATTGAAGGAAGTTGGAGTTGTTTGACTGATTTCCAAGTAATCAACAAACCGTGAAAATTAATAACAATAAAGGAACATGATAGGATGGGACTAAAACTAGAATGAATCTCAGGTACAAAAATAAAGTGGTGCATATTTTCTATTATAAGAACAAAATATTATAGAAGGACAGTTTTTCACATTCCAAACTAGCCCTTCTCAGAGTCGGAAATCTACTTGTTTATAGAGAAAGATATCTTTACATATCTTGCCACCTCGCCCTGATTAAATCCATTGTTCTAGAGACCTGTTCCTATCTGATTAGTAAAAATTTGAGACTCCATCAAAATTTATGTTGCAACAGAGTCTGAATACAAATGGGATTCATATGGTCTGTTACAATAATTTAAATCATGAAACTATATTGGTGGAAACTCGAACATCTGGCTCTTCAAAACTGATGTGTTGTTTGTTGTTGAAACATGATGAAAATTCCATTATTTTTCCACTGTGCCTCTTACCTATTTTCTTGTTGTCTCTTTAATAACCATGCTATTGAAGAAATGTTGAAAAAAATTCTTACTGACTCACAAAGAGAAAGTGTTTGTTGATCTAGGTTGTTGATCAATCTAGAAATCCCATTGTGGTCAAATTTAACAATAAAAGCCAGGGGGATCAATTCTCTTGAACAATGAATGGCTGCACATGGAGGGGCCACATGGCAACTAGGGACTGGAGGAAAAGAATACAATCGGGGTAGGAATCAACATGCATGGCTGAGTTGGCGCATGTGGATGGAGGTCGGGAGCTGACATGAGGGTGAGGTTGGCATCGTTGATGGGAAATGATATGTAGAAGGAGCTACGTGGTAGTAGGGGAGTGGAGGTGCAGTGGAAGTGGAGGGTGACGTGAAGTAGAATTTTGCTTATAGCGAGAGTGCGAAAAACCACTTTTGGAGGGGGGTTAGAGAAATTTATGGTATTAGAAGGGGGGCATGAAATCATAAGGGAAGGACACATAGTGGTGGGGAAACCACCTTTTCAGAGCCCCCCCCAGGCGATAAAGAGAAACATAGTGGGGGCATGAAAAGGCCTTAGAGCCATCGGGTTAAAATGGGATTGCGATCGGGGGTGTGAACTTGTGTAAGGTTAACCATGGGTGGACCTCGGGACTTATCATTGGAGTAATGATATCGGAATATTGGAAGGGTTTTGTGATATGCTAGATGAGTGGTGACGGATTTATATGATATCCCAATTGGTGGGAAAGACTTATGATTTGTGATTTTGCAATCACAAGCGAAGGACAAACACAAGCGTATATGTTTTCACAAAAGCGAAAGGGCCAATTGCGATATAGACTATGGGTCCTAGCCTTTAGATTGCTTGTAACACGCTTATTAATGTTATGAAGTATTTCAAAGGGGAATGTGGAAATGTGGGTAGAGTTGGAATGTGTGAATTCAGTTAGAGTAGAAATGGGAAACACGCTAGAGTAGGAATTCATGAAATGGGATGAGAATATGAGAATATGGGAATTTTTCCAAAACAAATAGAGTGGACCTGTTCTTCCTCCTTAATCCCCAAATATAAATCACAACAACCTCTTTCAGAAAAATAGCAGATAGATTGAAATATCAGTGGTGCAAAACCTTAACTAATAAAACAAAAATTTACATTAGTGAGTTATAATTGATAATAGACAGACAGAAAGGGTCAACAGGATATCGGAGGACATGTTGAGGATGTATGTGATGCATCAATAATGGAACTGGGAAGAGTATCTCCCTTTGGTAGAGTTAGCATACAACAACGACTATAAGGACTCACTGAGGATGAATTGTTTTGAGACATTGTGTGGGAGAAGTTGTACCAATCCTATTAGTTGGAGTGATCCGGTGAGTAGGGTGTTGATTGGACTAGAAATGTAGGTAGACATGGAAAAGAAAATGTAGGCAATCAAGAAGACTCTAAAGGAAGCATAGCATAGGCAGAAGAGTTATATAGATAGGAACAGGTTGTTAAACGAGTTCCAAATTGGGGAACAGGTTTACTTACACATCAAACTGAATAAGAGCTCCTTGTCGATTGGATCATGTGATAAGTTGGAACCATGGTTTTGTGGACACTTCAGTATTATTGAGAGGATTGGGCTAGTAGCTTATCGACTTGCACTACCTTCAACAATGAATGTCCATGATGTTTTCCATGTATATTTTCTTAAGTATGTTAAGGATGTTGATCATGTGATTGATTGGTCTATATTGCATGTCGGAGAAGATGGAGAATTCAATCTAGAGCCTCATTGTATATTAGAGAAAAGGTGTTGATGCTCCAGAACTGAGCATTCAAGAAAGTAAAAGTGTAATGAAAGCACTTTGGGCCCGATGAAGCTACATGGGAGGGGGTGGATGAGATGCAAGCTATGTATCCTTCCATGTTTTCTAGTTGAGGAAAAGCAGCTTCGATATGGTGGTGTGGTATATTATTTATGGTGGTTTGGTATATGATTTATGGTGGTTTGGTATATGCTTTATGTTGTTTTGATATATGCTTAGATATGGTGTTTAGTATATGTTTTAACATATGTTTTGGTATATGATTTGACATATGTTTTGGTATATATTTGTGGTAATGTTTCTATATGTACACATGTATATGGATGTAAATACCACCATGATCTATGTTAGAAATCTCAACTATGTGATATGGGTGTCATGTTATTATGATTATCTTGTCATGTTACTATGCTATCATGTGATTTTGTTATTGTGATGTTATGATTTCATATGTACTGGCACTAAGAAGGATGATCATTGTAAATACCATAATGACTTGTGTTATAAATATCCACTATGTGGTATGTTGCATGTTGCCATGATGTTTTTCCCTTGAGTAGAAATTTAATTCTAAATACTACATCGAGTTGTGTTATAAATCTCCATGACTAGTATGTCTTCTTTCAGCAGGTTGCTAAGGTACATGTGTGACTGAACACTAAGGATGGTGTCCCCCAAAGGGGAGGGTTCTGTAACAGCCCTAAAGAAAATTCCATGTAATAAAAGTTAGAAACAATAACCATAGCTGATGGGACACTTATTCCAAGTTGAATGTTGTACAAGACATCCTAGAGGGTGTTCATTTGGTTGTTTATAGTTGAGAAAAATGGCGAAGGCCATGTCTAAGGCTTTGGAAAGGACAAATTCCATTTTTGGTACATTTATTTATGAAAATAATGGAAATTAGGAGGAAAAGGAGGTGAAAGGTCACAAGTTGCATGTGAGGAGTAAAATGAAGGAAAATAATGGAAAAAGAAGAAAATAGAGGCCTCATTCATAAAAATGCTTATGAGAATCAGTTGGTAACCTCTTATCAGTTGAGTTTTGGAGCTCTCTTATTATTCTCTCTCTCTCCCTCATATTCTTGGACATAGAGTTTCTTGGAGTATTTTGGTGTTGGAAATAATACTGAGAGGGGGGGGGGGGGAATTAGTATTATCAGATCAATAATTTTTCATTTCCCAAATAGATTTATATGCGCTACTTCTGTGAAATGAACTAGCATGTACATGCTACTATGAATAGTGAAACTAGCATATACCTAGAGAAATTTTGATTTAGTTAATTTATCATGTGTTGATCTATAACCAGTGCATCAGTAACTTATTAAATAGTGGAGTAAAAATAGAATAAACCATCACACATAAGCAACACACATGAACACCAATATTTAAGGTGGAAACCCAATGTGGGTGAAAACCACTTACTGCTGTCTCTGTCTTCTTTTAATAATAATAAAATCTGTTTAGAATCGTGTACTGGTGCAGACTCATACCAGTACGTAGGCACTTACCTGCAGAAGGCTACAACCTTCTATCATTTTGGAGATTCTACTGGAAGGGAGTGACAACCCTCTAGCTCTTGTTATCCACTGTGTTTACTAGTACATAGGCGCCAACCTACAGAAGGCTATGACCTTCCCTCTTTCTCCAAGGACCACCTTTCATAAATTTTTAGACTAGATGCTCTTGGTACACAAAAATACACATGAAGGCCTCGTTTAATCAAATTTTCATACTATACCCATCAGAAACTTTGAAACTCAAACTACATCAACCAACAATCAGTTAATATGAACAATCAGATCACTGTCACCAGAACACTGTTTTGAACCCAGAAACCTGCATCATCATTCAGAACCAGTTGCAAGCTCAAAAATCATGCATAAGAATGTATACACTACTTAATTGAACCCAACCTGCATGTATACACTACTTTAATCAAAATTGTGTATACCTTCAAAACTACTGAAACATAAAACTTCTAAATCAAGTCTATACCAACCAGAAATATATTGAACATCTGCTGTCAATTTATAGTGCCTTACACAAGTAGTAGCAAAGATCACCCTTCTCACTTATACAATCAATGAATCAGATATCAAACTCCTTATAATTTAGTTTTACATACAAATCTAAAAAGAATTCATTGACAAACACCATTAAAACAATAGTATTGATCAAATAGTTTAGCCATCTCTGAACAACATACTTTTATTTTGAATATGCTACTTGGAAGAGATAAACCGTCATGTATATGCAACTTCACCAAAGCAAACAAGCATACATATATGTAAATATTAACTCATAACTTCATCGCTATTCTAGATTTCAGACAAACCCAGATCATGACATTCAAAGAATAAAACAAGTGTACACAACTAGATCTAGCCCAACCAATATCAAATCATTCAATGAGAAGTCATTTCAGGTCTCAAGATCCTTATTCAACATTGAATTCAAGGTGCACAAAATATTTCAGATCAAATCAACAACATAGCCCCTACAACATAAAATATACTTCAGATAGAAGTATTCCTTAGAAACACTTTTCACTTGCACACCTTGGCCTTATGATCTTCTCCTCCTTATATAGTTTTACACATTTCTCAATACCTTAGACCAAAACCACTTAGGACTCGTGGTATTCTTGGGCAGGATCAAATAGTCATTACTCTACTCAATATTTTGGGCTAATACCATGCTATTGACCCCTCGTATTCTCTACTCTTGAAATTTCTTGATTTCCCAACTTGTATGCACTTTTCCTCTTGTGAGAGTGCGTGTATATGTATATGCACTTTTTGTTCTGTGGACCTATGTGTATATGCTGTTTTGACTAAGTGGACCTGCGTATACATCTTAAACTTCTTTTCACCATCCTTTACCTTCAACTTCTTCATTATGATTAGTAGACTTTAGTTCCATCTTCATGTTCTTCTGTATCAATGCCCTGTTACAACTGAATGGATCTATTACACTGTGGGTTGCCTTTCATCAAAACAAAATTGACCTATGAGTGAGTTGCCATCAACAAAAACACTTGTATCATAATGGAAACATTTGGCATTGGATCAAGAAAGGAAAAGAGGGCAAGAGGAAGCAAAGATGAAGCAAGGGAAGGCAGGATCAAGAAGTTAGAGAAAGATTCATTGTAGATACCGACTTGCATGTGTATTTTCCTTCCTAAATTTGGCATGCATGGTATTGAATGTGGTTCTTTTTTATCATGGCTCGAGTTTTGTTAGGTGTAACCATGTTTTCAGCCTAACCTTTCCATTTCCAGATAGCCATGGTGTGATGGGGTTCTCATGTCTTGGTTGAGCTAGATTGTCGAATGGATTTGGCATTGAGTAGGGTGGATCTCTGAATGATATAGCACATGGCCTAGTGGTCCCAGAACTGAACTGTGGATCATGGTAAGCCACCAACCTAGTGACCTGTGACCTAGACTGTGGGTTGTGGTAAAGCCATGATTGTGTTGCCTCGATGGGCCTAGGAATCCTTGTTGGTGAATGGTAGGATATACGGTAAAGCCAAGAGTTATTTTTCTCATCAATGGAGGTAGAAATCTTAGGTTTGGGATATGCGTAAAGCCTAAAGAGTGGATCTTAGTTTAGGGCCTATTGGTCTAGGGTTGGATAGTGGAAAAGCACAAGAGAGTAGGAGACATGAAAATTCCTCACATTATAGGTGGAGAAATCTGGTGGCATCCATGCCTGTTTGGCCTCGTGATCAGGTGCAGATCATGGTAAAGGCTATTATGATATGCTCATTGTGTTAGCCTAGTGATCTAGGATGGGTTATGATAAAGCCTAGTTTCTGTTGATGAGGGTGAGGTGGTTTAGCCTTGGTAGGCCCTCATTGGAGCTTTTGGTTTGAATCCCGCATTCATGGTTGGAATATGGCACGAGGGTGAATGGTTGAAGAGATATTTGGCTCAGCCATTCTATGGTCAGGTGGAACATGGTAGCCCCATCTCCGGTTGGTTTATTGCATTCATTAATGAGAAATTCATTCCCTTGATTTCCATATGCAAATGTATTAATGTATATGTGGATTTTGATTGCTAATATGCTTATGGTATTTTTATTCCTATTAGGCTAGTTATATGTATATTCTATGATAGTAGCTTTGTATCGGTCTCATCATGTTTTTAATTTTATATGAATGGATAATTTGTCTATGACTTAATAGATGATAATGTAGCAATTGACATGAGGGAGAAATGGTTCATAGTGATTGTCAATTAAGTATGTTATCCCTACAATTAATTATGTTGTTCACACCTATAGGTTACATTTTGATTATATGTTTGATGACATGCCCCACATGGCTAGTAAGGGTATGATAAAGGTCTTGTTCAACTTACTATTTTTGCATCATTGTTTCCCTGTAGTTTTACTGATTTCAAGCTATTACTCCATTCTAGGCAGTGGCCTGGGCTCTAGGCCTAAAAAACTAGCTTAGATCTGAGGATCTTTGGCATAGATTTGACAATTTTAGTCTCTAGTCACTGGTAGGGAAGCTTGTGAGAGCAGCTTTGGGTTGTTGGTCACTCCCTTGCCCATCGCATGAGAGTGACTATGGAAAAAGAGATCCAGAAAAGTAGTGAGACCTAGGGATAGGTTTTCTAAGTGGTTGACATGCCTCCTGAGGATTCTAAAGCTGATGTTGGATGATTGTGTGTGATGTTTCTATTGATTCCACTTCCTTAAGCTCACATTGGAGGTTGAATCTAATCATAGCAACCTCTCGTCTCATGTTTACCTCAATTGGCATGGCGACTTGGGTGGATGTGGGAGGAGGGTGTTAGAATTATGAATATTAGGGCTCTTTACCATGGTATTAGCCCATAGTAATGAGTGCGACAATGAATATTTGATTCTGTCAAAGAATACTTATGACATAACCAAGGTATTGGCTAAGGACTATATGAAGATATGGAGTTCAAGACATTAGGTGTGCAAGTGATGAATTTTTTATGATTGATTTGATTTGAAACGGGTGTGCATTAAGTAGAAAGGAGAGGAATCATATCTAAAATATGGTGATATATGTGTTGTTTGTTGTACTTATTGAAAATATCTAACAATGATAGATTTGTGTTGTAGCTTGAATAAAGTAATCTTAAAAGTGTATAATTCTGACAGTAAGGGCTGCAAAGAGTAAAATTGTGTTTACGGCGATTTTTTTTAGATATATACGTAGGTTTCTCTCAAGTGAGTCATGTACATACGAGGATTTACTTCTAGGTAGTTACGTATATATTCTTTGAAGCATTTTCAGTATGGAAGAATCTGTATGATGATATTTGAATAGTTCTGTTATATTTGTTGTTTTCTATCAATGATGTCTCTCTCATAATAATCTATGTTTGACAGTACTGGTTGGGTTGAATGTTGATTGGTGATGATGCTATGATGTAGTGATCTATATTTTAATTTGTGATGGACCCAACATGTGTTTCAATAATTGGTTAAGTGTGACAGTGATTCATATTAAGGTGTCATTTATTTGACATCTTTACGCAGGTCTTCTTGAAGGGAAGTGTGTACGTATGTGGATATCATTCGTAAGAGTATCGTATACATTTCGACATATGTTTTATCATGGTTTGAAGGAACAACACTACGTGTCTCTATGATGGAGAAAATTATATGGATTGATATATTGATGAGTGGTTGTGCATTGATATGATCTGTTGATATGTTGCATTTCTTTATTAGATACAGTGATTGGTTTTCTAATATTAGAGTGTTTCAATTGGTGTTATGATTGGATAATTTGACTTAGTGATTAGTTTCATAATTGTTATTTGATATTGGGCTTATTTTTGGAAGTGGGTCTAGTATGAAAATATGATTTGAGGCAGGTGGATCTAGTATGAAATATTGTGAAACATGGTCCACAGAGGTTCTGAGGGTTGGATCCTTCATTAAGGGAATCGAAGCTTCCTTCAAGTAGTGGCTGGAGAATTTATACATGGGGTAGGATCTCCCTTCTAGTTGGAGACAGTAAACGAGATCATTGGGTTGGAACTCCCTTCCAATGGGTGTTGGATAATGAGAGAATGTTGTAGCCTTCTACAAGTGGGTGTTTGTGTACTAGTATGAGGTTGTGCCAATAAAATATTGTAATATGTTTTCCTTTATAATAAAAGAAGAGGACAAAGATGAGGACAATGGTGGTTTTCTCCCACATTGGGTTTCCACCTAAAGAATAATACATTTATATGTGTGTTTCTTATGTGTTTTGTTATCTACTCTTTATTGCTTATGGTTTCTTGTTAATGAATGAGTAATGAAGTAATGGTGTATTGGCTCAGGATGAATAATTAATGAAATAAATGATAAATTAGTCATGTGTATATCCACAATTTTCAGTTACCACAGTCACGTACATACATGAGTTTCCTCAATGGTAGTAGCGTACAAAAATCAAAACTAGAAAATGAAAAGTTAAAGTGAGTTTAAAAGTATTGATTCACCCCACCCCCCGATATTTTTCCCAATAGTATGAAGGTTAAAAATTTCTCTGTATGGGTCAAAGAAGTCACCAAGGATGTGGTATCAAAATATATATATATATATATATATATATAATATATATATATATATATATATATATATATATATATATATATATATATATAGGGACTTGACTTCAGAAGGATAAAAGTAGATCACTGTGTGTTTTTTAAATTAATTAGTGACCATGTTATTTATTTGTTCTTGTATGTGGATAATATGTTTCTAATTAGAAATGGCAAAGAAATTATCCAAGATTTGAAGACCCAATTGTCCTCTAAATTTGACATGAAGGATATTGGTGTTGCAAACTATATTTTGGGAATGGAAATTAGACAAGATTTGGAAAAGAGGAAGCTCTCATTCAACTAGAGGAAGTATGTTGAGACAATATTGTAGAGGTTTAATATGTAGGATAGTAAACAAGTAAAGGTTCCTATTCTTGTAGGTGCAAAGTTATATGTTGAACAATGCCCGAAGACACAGGAAGACGAAGAGTAATTGTCCCATGTTCCATATGTGAGTGTAGTTGATAGTATTATGTATGCAGTTGTATGCACCATACTAGACATTGCACATGTAGTGGGAGTATTGAGAAATTTTATGTCAAAATGAGGGAAGGAGAATTGGAGAGTAGTGAAGCAGGTTTTCAAGTATTTATGTGGCACCAGTGTTTATGGTTAGTGCTACCAAGAAAGACCAGGATTGGATAGAGTGTTGGACATATGTGGATTTGATGATGAAGAATGGGCTAGTGGCCTCACTCAGAGAAGATCCACAAGTGGGTATGTGTTGAACCTATTTAGAGGAGAAGTCAGTTCAATGATCAAGAGAGAGTTTGTAGTGGCACTTTCATATGTAGAGGTTGAATACATGGCAACCACTCATGTAATCATGGAAGCAGTTTAGTTCTAGATATTTGTTCAAGTACGGGGTAGGTACAATGAGCTACAAGGAAAGATTGTGACAACAAAAGTGAATTTTTCATAGCAAATAACCTTACTTATCATTCAAACACAAAGCACACTAATGTTCAGTGTTAGTTTGTGAGGGATGTTGAGAAATCTAGGGATGCTAGATTAGGTGATTTCTCTTAAATTGATAACTTCTTGTGATGTGTTTTTACTTCACTTGATTAGATTCTTATTTCACTTGTTTATTATTAGTTTTATTATCATCAAACAACTACAAATCAATAAAGAACAATGAGACAATATGGCACAAGATATAGTTTATCGTTTAGGTCCAAAACCTCTCTTCTTGAGAGGAAAACCCACAATAAATCTTATGTTCTTAGAGAACTTAAATTGATGGATTTAAAGACATATGACCCTTGACCAAGACCCCTCCAAGACCAAGTCAAAATTTTTCCTTGAAGTACCTCCTTAACCAAGTCAAATTTTCCTTCCAATAGCTTCCCCTTCACCTTTGACCAAAATGTTAGGTAAAGAGAAAAGGGTGGCAGATGCTCTCAGCATATGGATATAGGTACATCATTTGGAAGCCATGAGATACTATGGGACATAATTACTAGATAGGATATTGCAGGCAGTTTAGCAAGATGTTATGTATATCGATATTGTGCATAGTTTGCAGGAAGATGTTGGTACAGGTAGTGGTATATGTATAGTTATAGGTATAGGTAGTGGTATATGTATAGTTATAGGTACAGGTACAAATAAAGGTGTAGGTGTATACGGTATGGATTATTATCTTACAGTAGATGGGTTGGCCAGGTTCTGAGACAGGATATATGTTCCAGATAACAGTGAGATCAAGTAGGTGATCTTAAGGGAGTTTCATGCAAAACCTTTTTCAAGTCACCTAGGTTATCAAAAAACATTAACTGCAGTGAAGAAATTTTATTATCGGCTGAATCTGAAGAGAGATGTATCAGAGTTTGTCATTATATGTTTTTATTGCCAATGTGTGAAAGAAGAATATAAGCATCCAGGTGGATTGGTACAACCAATCATGATTCTAGAGTGGAAATCGGAAGTCATTTCCATGGAGTTCATCACAGGGTTTCCAAGGATAGTGAGATAGCATGATTCCATTATGGTCATTGTGGATAGATTGACAAGGTTGCACACTTCATTCAATTTAAGTATACACTCTCAGCTAGCGATGTAGAAAAGGTATTCATCAATTATGTGGTCAGATTGCATGGTGTTCCAAAGAATATTGTGTCAGACAGGGATGTGAAATTAACTTCCAAGTTTTGGAAGGAGTTATTTGCAGCTTTGGGCATAGAGTTGGCCTTTAGCACATCCTATCATTTGCAAACACATGGACAAACTTAGAGGGTCAAAATGATATTAGAGAACGTGTTGAGGATGTACATGATGCATCAGCAACAGAAGTGGGAATAGTATCTCCCTTTGGAAAACTTCACATAGAACAACAATTATCAGGAGTCATTGAGGATGAGTCCTTTTGTGGCATTGTATGGGTAGAGTTGTAACACTCCTATCAGTTGGAGTGATCTAGTTAACAACATGTTGATTGGACTAGATATGTTGGTAGACATGGAACAGGATATGCATGTTATCAAGAAGAATCTAAAGGAAGAATATAATAGGCATAAGCGTTATGCAGATAGGAACAGGTTTTTCATGGAGTTTTAGGTTGGTGAACAGGTGAACTTGTGCATCAAACTAAAGAAGAGATGGTTGTGGATTGGATCATGTGCCAAGCTGGAACCACAGTTTTGTGGACCCTTCAACGTCGTTGAGGGTATTGGGCCAGTAGCCTATTGACTTGCACTACCTCTGACAATGAAATTCCATGATGTTTTCCAGGCTTTGCTTAATAATTGTGTTAAGGATTTTGATCATGTGAATGAATGGTATGTATTGCAGGTGGAACTAGATGGATAAGTCTAGTTGGAACCTTAGTGTATATTGCAAAAAAAGGTTCTTATGCTCCAAAACTGAGAAATAAAGCAAGTTAAAGTGAAATGGAAGCACTTTGGGCCCAACGAAGCTACATGGGAGATGGAGGATCAGATGCGGGCTATGTATCCTTCCTTATTTTCTCGTTGAGGCAAAGAAGCTTCAATATGGTGGTTTGGTATATGCTTGATGGTGGTTTGATATGTGCTTTATGGTGGTTTGGTATATGCTTTATGGTGGTTTTATATGTGCTTTATGATGGTTTGGTATACGTTATATGATGTTTTCATATATGCTTAAATATGGTGTTTAATGTATGTTTTGGTATATGATTTGGTATATGTTTCGGTATATATTTTTTTTAATGTTGCTATATGCGCACATGTATATTGATGTAAATATCTCCATGAGCTATGTTATAAAGCTCCACTATGTCGTACAGGTGTAATGCCATTATTATTATGTTGTCATTTTACAATGCTATCATGTGGTTATGTTATCATGATGGTATGATGTCATGTGGAGTGGCACTCAACATGATGATCATTTTAAATACCATAATGAGTTGTGTTATAAAGCTCCACTATGCAGTATGTTGTCATGTTGTCATGATGTTTTGTTTGGAGAAGATATATCACTATAAATACCACATCGAGTTGTGTTATAAATATCCATGAGTAGTATGTATTCTTTCAGTACGTTGTTGAGGTATATGTGTGATTAAACACCGAGGATGGTGTTCTCCCAAGGGGTAGGGTTCTGTAAAATTCCTGGTGAGAATTCCATGTAATAAAAATAAATAAAGGAAAAATAATAACCACAATTGATGGGATGCTTATTCCAAGGTGAATGTTAAGCAAAATCCTAGTTATGGGGATCACTTGTGATTGTTTATGGCTAAGGAAATTGGCAAAGGAGATGGCTAAGGCTTTGGAAAGGAAAATGAATTTTTTGGCCCATTTATTTATGAAAATAATGGAAATTAGGAGAAAAGGGAGGTGAAAGGTCACAGATTTCATATGAGGAGGAAAAAGAAGGAAAATAATGGAAAATGAAGAAAATAGAGGCCTCATTAATAAAAATGCTTCTGAGGATTAGTTGGTAACCTCTTGTTAGTTGAATGTTGGAGTGCTCTTCTATTCTCTCCCTCTCATACTCTTGGAGACTTAGAGTTTTCTTGGAGCACTCTTATAAGGTGTGGCATACTTGGATTTTTGGAGGAAGAAGGCAAAGGAAGAGAAAGAAAGTGCAAGAAGGCATCAGGATCAACAACTACATCAGATTTTTTTGCAAGTATTTTTTTGCAAGTATCGAATTGCATGTATGTCTCCTTCACTAGTTTTGGCATGCATGGCATATGCATGTGGGTTTTTGGTTGGGATCTGTCATTGGTATCGAGGATGGTCGAGATTGATAGTGGATTGCCTAGCCTTTCCATTTACTATATAGCCATCGTGATTGCGGGTTTATTTCCTTGTTGTTTTTTTGGTTGGTTTTCTTGTTTTCTTAACATGGGTTGAGTTGTTAGTCCTATAGGCATGGTTGGACAAACACTTTGCATCCTTAGAAAAATTTGGGTTGAGTTACTTGTCCCGTAACCTAGGTTGGACAAATTCTCTGGAGCCCTTGGTGAGTTGAGTTACTAGTATAGGAGCCTTGGTTGGAAAAATGCTCTAGAGCCGGGTAAAAGTTGTGGCTTGAGTTACTAGTCATGTAGATAGGTTGGAAAAACACTCTAGAGACTTGGATGGTTGGGATACAGACCAATATGATGATGGTTTTGGGATGTCTGACCATGAGGTTGAATCATTTTTGATGAGTTGAGGTGGATGGCCTCTAGAAGCCATGGATGTGTTTTTATTGATGTGTTCTATGAGATCCCACATACATGCTTGTAATATGGCACGGGGGTGAATGGTTGAAGAGAGATTTGGATAAGCCATTCTACACTCAGGTGGAATTTGGAAGTCCCATCACAGGTTTGGATTTTGCATCATTAATGAAAGGTTATTTCTCCATGTATTTCTATGAGCATTTTGATGGATTGTATGTGGTCTATATGGCTATAATTTCATGAGTATATTTTTCCCTATTATGTTGGTTGTGTATGCGTTTTATGACAACAACCATGTACGGATTCCCTCATGTTTTTACTTGTAACTAAATGATCAAAGTGTCTATGACCTAATCCAATGGAATGGTAATTAATGTGTTGAGCCATTAATGGTTCTCAGCAATTCTCAGTTAATTATGAGACCCCTATGCTTAAAACTGTTAATTACACTTTTAGATTACACATTTGAAATATGTTTGACGAAATACCAGTGATGGCATGTAGGGTTCTAGTCAAGGTATTGGACAACTATTTGATTTGGTACTGTCATTTCCATTTTATATTTTTGATCTAAAGAGATGGTTCAATTTTGAGAAGTCACCTAGGCTTTGGGATTCAAAAAGTGGCTCAAATCCCGAAGTCATTGGCATAGCACTAACAGTTTTGGTCTCTATTCACGGGAAAGAAAGCCTATGAGAGTGACTTTGAGTTTCTGATCGCACTAATGCCTATTGCATGGGAGCGACGGAGCCTTAAAACATCTAAAATCTCAGTGGGACGTCAAGGCATGCTGTCTAAAGTATTGCATTGGTTCCAGAGGGTCTTATAGCTGGTGATTAATGTATGTATCATGTGATTCTATCAGTTCCAATTCCTTAAATCGACTTAGGAGGTTGAATCATATCATAGTGGCCTCTCGTCACATGTTTACATCGACTGGCTGGTTGCTTGGGTAGATGTGGGTGGAGGGTGTTACAAAGATTCTCTCAGTAGATGGGTACATGTGCATCACTTGGTAGCTATGAACTCCTATGGGGCAAACTTACAAGATAGTATCTTGTAGGAAGGTAAGCATGATGTCAAGTATATGGTGATTGTGCATAGATTGCACCAGGGTGTTGATATAGGTATAGGTACAGGAACAAGCACAAGTGCATAGGGTATGGATTATTGTCTTACAGTGGATGGATTGGTCAAATTGAGAGACATGATATTTGTGCCAGATAGCACCGAGATCAAGAAGGTGACATTGAGGGAGTTTCATGCGAAACCTTATTTAGGTCACCTAGGTTATCAAAAGATATTGATAACAGTGAAGAGATATTATTATTGGAGAAATTTGAAGAGGGTTGTAGCAAATTTTGTGGCGAGGCATTTTGACTGTCAGTGAGTCAAAGTAGAGTGTAAAAATCAAGGTGGAATGCTACAACTGATTCTGATTCCAAAATGGAAATGGGAGGTTACTTCCATGGATTGCATCGTAGGGTTGCTTAATACATTGAAGTAGCATCACTCCATCATTGTCATTCTGGACACATTAACAAAGGTTGCACATTTCATTCTAGTGAAGTCTACATTCTAAGCTAGCGATGTAGCACAAGTATTCATTAGAGATGTGGTCAAATTTCATGGTGTTGCAAAGATGATTGTGCCAAACAGGGATATGAAATTCACTTCCAATTTTTGGAAGGAGTTATTTGCATGTTTATTCATAGAGTTGGCCTTCTGCACATCTTATCATCCACAAATATATGGACAGTGTTATCAACTAGGCTGGAGCAGGTTAGGTTGTGTTAACCTTTCAACCCAATGTAACTATTTCAAGCTATATTTTAATTGGAAATTAACCCTTCCAATATGAGAGGGGTCTCTCAAAATTTTTTAAGAATACAGATGGCTAACTCTAGTTTTCTATTTGATTTTCAGGTGAAAGAGTGTGAGGGAAATGACCATTGGGCATCGAGTTAGTCAAAGAAAAAAATAATAAACAACACTATTTTATGGTAACTAAGGCATATTCTGTTTACTAAGGTGGCTAAGGACATTCACAACAATCACAAAAAATTGAAGGAAGTTTGAGTTCTTTGACAAATTTCCAAGTAATCAACAAATTGTGAAAACTAATAACAACAAAGGAACATGACTGGATGGGATTGAAACTAGAATGAGTCGTAGGTACAAAAATAGAATGTTGCTGATTTTCTATTACAAGAACAAAATATTACAAAAGGCTTGTTTTTCACGTTCCAAATCAACCCTTCTTAGAGTCAGAAATCTACTTATTTATAGAGAAATGTCTCTTTACATATCTTTCAACCTGGGCCTAATTCAATCCATTGTTTTAGAGACCTGTTCCTATCTGATTAATAAAAATTTGAGACTTCATCGGGATTTTTGTTACAACAAAGTGTAAATACAAATGGGAGTCATATAGACTGTTACAATAATTTAAAGCACGACACTATATTTTTGGAAACTTGAACATCTGGCTCTTTGAAACTTCTGTGTTGTTTGCTATTGAAACATGCTGAAAATGCCATTACTGTTTCACTATGTCTTTGCCTTGTTTTCTTGTTGTCTCTTTAATGAACATGCTACTGAAGAAACATCGAAAAACATTCTTGCTGACTCGTGGAGTGAAAGTGTTTGTTGATTTGGGTTGTTGATCTATCTGGAAATCCCATTTTGGTACAATTTAACAATCAAAACCATGGGGATCAATTCTCTCAAACTGTGAATGGACGCACAAAGATAGGCCACATGAAAACTAGGGATTGGGGAAAATAATACTACTGGGACAGGAATTTATGTGCATGACTAAGTTGGTGCAAGTGGATGGAGGACGGGCGCTGACGTGAAGATGAATTTGGGATCATTGGTGGGAAGTGATAGGAAGAAGGAGTTGCATGGCAGTAGGGGAGTCGAGGTGAAGCAAAATTCGAGGGTGACATTGTTATCGAGAAAGCTAGTGTCTATTCAGAGCTTCTAGTCCCACTAAGACGAGTAGCTATCTTAGAAACAAACAAACTAAAGTTACTTGTGTTTTCCTTTATGAGAGATAGATGAGAGAGAAGTAGAGAGTACTAACCTCAGTCTTTCACTCGACTCCTTGCTTGTTTGCTCCCTCCTTTGATAGAGATTTGTCACTCCTTCCACACTTGTCCTACTTCAAAGAATACCTGTGGAGTCAAAGCAGCATAATACCATCAAAGCATAGAGATCTATAACCATAAACAATATAGGATCATATATATATATATATATATATATATATATAATATATTAACCATACAAATGCATATACCAATACAAGATTCAGAAATATACAAGAATAAGGAGGAAAACTCAAATAACTTTATTGATAGAAGTAGTAGAAGAGAGGACTACAACCCAGTGGTCTTAGCTAGTGCCATCCTCCCAGCATGAAAGCCCTCTTCATCTCATGAAAAGCTAGATCACCCAACACTATGATGTTTCACAGAGAAACCAACAACACTTCCTTACAAAATACAAAATTCCAGTGTTTGGATCTCTAGGATGAGGGATCCATATATAGATATTTGCAGGTGGGGAGTCAGCTTATGAGATTTTGTTTAGTGTCATTTCTCTAATATTTCTTGGTTCCACTTGGAAATTCCATGATATCTTACTCATCCCTAGGTGAATTCAGAGAGGCAAGTGTCAAATGAGCAATTTATAGAAGATTCTCTGGGTTTCCACCTAGCAAACTGCCTCTTCCATTTGTCTTCTCTCGCTCATCGCACCCTACAGAAGGGTTTTTTAGTATGCATCACACCCTCTATGTGTAACAGGTGAGATGCATCACACACTTAGCATGGAGTAGTCTGTATGGTCTAATTTTGACTAGTTTTGAGAAGTTTTTTAGGGAGACCTTCTGGGAAATGATGTAATCAGCTGACCTTAATCCTTTAGGGTATGAAACAACACTTTTAGGGGCTTAGAATCCCTTGGTTGATGGACATATGTGATTGGGGTTGCAATGCCCAAATATGTCTATAACATACATGAAGTGAAAGTAGAGGGTGATGTGAAGCGGAAGTGGAGGATGACGTGAAGTGGAATTGCGGGTTATAGCAGGAGTGGGGAAAACCATTTTTTAAGGGGTGTTAGAGAAATTTATGGTATTAGAGGGGGGTCATTCGAGATCAGAAGGTAAGGACATATAGTAGTGGGGAAATCACCTTTTTGGACCCTCCCCCTACCAATAAGGAGAAATATAGTTAGGGGGGGGGGGGGGGGAAGCGGCGGGGGAGGCCTTAGAGCTGTTGGATTAAAACAAGACTGCAATCGGGGGTGTGAGCTTGTACGAAGTTTAAACATGGGCATACCTAAGGACATATTGGTGGAGAAGTGATATTGGTGGAGGGGCGATATCGGTGGATCAGAAGGGTTTTGCGATATGGGGGAGTAGTGGTGATGAGATTATGCAATATTGCAATTGACAGGAAAGACTTGTGATTTACGATGTCGCAATTGTAAGTGGAGGAGGAACACGGACGGATATGGTTTCGCAAAAGGGAAAGGGCTAATTGTGACATAGACTATGGGTCCCAACCTTTAAAAGGACTACGACATGCTTATTAATTTTATGAAGTATTTGAAAGGGGAATATGGAAATGTGGCTAGAGTTGGAATGGGTGAATGTGGTTAGAGTAGGAATGGGTGAAATGGGATGAGAATATGGAAATATGGGAATTTCTCCAAAAAAAATAGAATGGACCTATTCTTCCTCCCTAATCTACAAATATAAAGCACAACAACCTCTTTCAGAAAAACAACATATAGATGAAAATATCAACAGTGAAAAACCTTAACTAATAAAACTAAAATTTATTTTAGTGAGTTATCATGGATAACATTGGCTCCATTAGGGATGTTGTGTCCCTATGGTGCAGCAAAGAACCAATAGACCAGTTGACTGACCATTTGGTTGATCCCAATATAAAGACTAAATCCAACCCACTTCACCAAACTGAAAATAAAAATGAAACATATAATCTAAACCTGAAGGAAATGCTTGGCCAGCAAGCTTATTTATGTCCTATTCTAACATCTGAAAATACACTTACTTAATTCATGCAATATAAAATCCTGGTATAACCAGATAAACAGTTAATCCAACATCTAGGCTTCTCGACTAAGCTTGAACAACATTAGTAGTGGATCATATATGGGAAACTCAGAATAAAAACTAATTACATCACTTGAGCTAACAAATGAATGTAACTTCACCTTCATTGTTCACTGGAATAGAATTCTGGTAGAACTTGTCTTGAAAATCTTCAAGCTATTGATCTGTAGGTAGAGGAATCACCATGAAACTTCGATATTTAGTATTCTTTAAGAGTGAAGTAGGCAGGGTAATATCACAACGTTTGGAACTTCTGATTTCTTGTTACTATCAGGAATTAGAAAGAAGATACTCAAAGAGAATCTCGAAAAAAAGGAGCTTTTCAGCTTTTGGTAGATGCAACAAAACGTTATCAACAGAGTTGGAGCAGGTTATGTTGTGTCAACCTTTTAACCTGGTGTAACTATTTCAAGCTAGGTTTTAATTGGAATTCAACCCTTCCAATTTGAGAGGGATCTCTAAATGTCTTTTAAGAATGAAAATGGCTAACTCTAGTTTTCTATTTGATTTTTCAGGTGAAATATTGTAAGGGTAGCCACCATTGGGCATGGAGTCAGTCAAAGAAAAACAATAATAAACAACATTATTTTATGGAAACTGAGGCATATTTCATTTACTAAGGTGGATAGAGACATTCATAGTAATCACATCAAATTAAAGGAAGTTGGAGTTGTTTGACTGATTTCTAAGTAATCAACAAAATTTGAAAACTAATAACAACAAAGGAACATGACTAGATGGGACTAAAACTAGAATGAATCTCGGGTACAAAAACAAAGTGCTACATATTTTCTATTGCAAGAACAAAATATTATAGAATGCCATTTTTTCACATTCCAAATCAACCCTTCTCAGAGTCGGAAATCTACTTATTTATAGAGAAATATCCATTTGCATATCTTGCCACCTGGGCTCGATTCAATCCATTGTTCTAGAGACCCGTTCCTATCTGATTAGTAAAACTTTGAGACTTCATCGGAATTTATGTTTCAATAGAGTATTAATACAAATGGGATTCATATGGACTGTTACAATAATTTAAAGCATGAAACTGTGTTGGTGGAAACTTGAACATCTGGCTCTTCCAAACTGATGTGTTGTTTGTTGTTGAAACATGCTGAAAATTCCATTACTGTTCCACTGTGTCTCTGCCCTATTTTCTTGTTGGCTCTTTAATGACCATGCTACTGAAGAAACGTTGAAAAACATTCTTGCTAACTCATGGATAGATAGCATTCATTGATCTGGGTTGTTGATCAAGCTAGAAATCGTGTTGTGGTCCAATTTAATAATGAAAATCAGGGGGATCGATTGTCTCGAGCTATGAATGGTTGCACATGGAGGGGCCACGTGGCAACTACGGATTGGGGGAAAAGAATACAATCGGGGCAGGAATCGCCATGCATGGCTGAGTTGGCGCATGTGGATCTAGGTCGAGAGCTAACGTGAAGGTGAGGTTGGGATCATTGGTGGGAAGTAATAGGTAGAAGGAGCTACATGGTAGTAGGGGAGTGGAGGTGAAGCAGAAGTGGAGGGTGATGTGAAGTAGAAGTGGAGGGTGACGTGAAGTAGAATTGTGGATTACAGCAGTAATGCGGAAAACCACTTTCGGAGGGGGGTCGAAGTAGTTTGTGGTATTAGAAGTGGGGGTGTGAAATCACAAGGGAAGGGCATGTAGTAGTAGGGAAACCACCTTTTTAGACCCCTCTTAGCAATAAAGAGAAACATAGTGGTGGCACGAAAAGGACTTAGAGTCATAGGATTAAAATAGGATTGCGATCAGGGGTGTGAACTTGTGCAAGGTTAACCATGGGTGGACCCTAAGACTTAATGTTGGAGGAGTGATATTGGTGGATCGGAAGGGTTGTGTGATATGGTAGAGGAGTGGTGATGGATTTATGCCATATCCTAATCGGCGGGAAAGACAAATGATTTATGATATCACAATCATAAGCGAACGAGAAATACAGGCGTATATGATTTCGCAAAAGCGAAAGTGACTATTACGATATAGACTATGGGTCCCAACCTTTAAAAGGATTGTGGCACGCTTATTAATGTTATGAAGTATTTCAAAGGGGAATGTGGAAATGTGGCTAGAG